>NIUQ01001164.1:0-33953 GCA_002796945.1 Plectus sambesii | reverse complement strand
GAGCGGACTTTGAAGGAGAATGGCACTGGCTGGCTCGTCGGTGATAGTGTAAGTCACGTAGTCGATATTAATCTTCTTTTTGTTACATAGTTGTTTCCAAATATGAATTGAACAATTTAAATGTTTTTAGTCTCAGTCTGAACTAGTCTTCAGGCATGGAAAGTGCTGATTACAGGAGTGTGCAGTTCCTTCCCCTAAAAAGCTCTACAAACATTAAAAAAATTTCCTGAAAGTTGCTCACCATTGTCGGCAAGTAATGGCGGTGCATCTAATGGTGCTAGTAACAAAATTGGTTTTCACGCTGACCGATGGATTAATTTAGATTACACAATTTGTGTTTGCACAATCGATCCACCACAGTAATTCTTGATAATTCTTGAGTAAGAGAAGCACGATTAATTTTAATCTACAATATTGTTATCTTTTCTCAACTGAAGAGTGCACTGTTTTCTCAAATAATCGTGAAAATGTTTTGCTTTTTAGATTACGTGGGTTGACTTTTTTGCGGCCGAATTTTTTGACAAGATCATCACCTACGGCGATCCAACCGCGCTCGATCAGTTTCCGCTCGTGAAGAAGCACAAAGAAAATGTTTACGCCATTCCTAACGTAAAAAAATACATCGACCAGCGTCCTAAGAATACACCCTTTTAAAACATGCATGTCATATGTGTGTGTGTGTGTTCGATTACGATGTTAGTGGGATGTAGTACTTGCAACTGAATTGCAACTGTATTCTTGGCGAACGCTCAGATTCTGAGATGCTAAATTAAAAGTAAAAAAGCTGGAAACATGTTCATTTTCTGTGCGAAGTGCGAAAACAAAAGGTCCAACGACTGGAGGTAAGATATTGCCACTGAGGGTCGATTACCGTACCTTCGTACAGAATAGCCTAATCATATTCAGTAAAATCCTTGAACTTTTTTGGCAACCCATTTTCGTAAAATATTTCGTTCAAGTTGCGGACCTCATTTGTGGCATACGTCACCATCATATTTATAATTTTTAATTGATTGCGAAGAGTACTTTTGAACACAAACTATCTTTGCGTTTGCGACCACGTCGAAAAGAGTAATTTAAGAGAGAATGTACCAATTAAATCCAAAATATTAGCGCCGTCAAAGCCAACGAGCATCAAATTCACGCTATATAACTTTGAAATTTCGCCGTAAACTACTATTGCAGTATTCATATAATAAGTTTTGCATAAATGATATTGACTCCAAGCTTTGTTCGAAGTTAAAAACAAAGATAAAGCACTGTTCACTCGAACTGTATTCATCAGTTCCATTTAATACGTATTGAACATAATTTCTATTTGATCTTTCGACAATATATCTGAAGTAAATACTGGATCAATGATGGCGGCTCTACTACTAGCTCGTACGTGCATCCGTCCGTCCCATTATGTGTTGCGTGCGTATTCAATTGATAGGAGTGCATTTGCGGCGCGCACTCAACATTTGCAATGCACATAACAGCAGCATAATCTTATGCTGTTTTCTGTTTGAGAGCCAGATTGCTGCGGTCAACGCCTTCACGACACGAAGGCCTTCGTATAGCTTTCGAACAATAAAAATGTGCTGTTCCGTGTACAAAAAAAGTAAAAAATTGTTCGTGGGACGGAATTCAAATACGTCCGTGAGGCGCTCTGTTGTCACATTCATGTACACTCCAAGCTTAGTAAACGTGCGCAAAGTGAACGGCGATACCTTTTACATCACTTTCGCTATCTGAGCCGCCGTGCGTTCATACTTTCGCAATGTTGAACGCATATATATTGTAGTTGGCAAATAAACTCCATTCCCTAGGCATGTCGCCTCTGCAGTGACGCCCAATAGCTCTTGTGAATAAACGGTTCAGTTTTGTAAATTTATACAGCATCGTTTGATTGGCGCATAACACTTTTTTCCAGCCCAACATTTGATAAAAAAAACAAGGAAAATCAACCATGCCGACGTACCGACTGATCTACTTTCCAATTCGAGCGAGAGCCGAAGCTATTCGCCTTTTATTAGCTCACGCTAATGTTGCATATGTCGACGATCGCATCAACAGAGCCGACTGGCCGAAGATGAAGGATCGTATGGGAAATTATCCTACTTGTACTCAGAGCGTACCTAACTGAGGAATGTGCCAAAAATTATTTTTTGCTGAGCACCTCGGTATAAACTGAGCATGACAAGCTTGCTGTTAATCATGCAAATTTGTATTGTAATTTACTTACTGCCAAGAGCCCTTGTCATACATAGGTAATAGCAATCTACGATATATTCTCCAGGTCTAGGGGCGCTCGAAGTGTCTTTCAATCATTCAGTAAAAAGAAGCTTAAGTAAGGTAAAAAAAATTGAAAATACATGCTTTTCAGAAATGCCCCTGAAGCAAGTACCGGTGTTAGAAATTGATGGAAAGATGAAAATCGCGCAGACAACTGCGATTATGCGTTATCTCGCTCATCAGTTTGGTAAGTAGAGATTTAATTGCTTTAAACAGCGCTGGTCGTATGGTCAAAGATTTCGCGTCAAAATCAATTAATTTATTTGTGTCGGAGTTTTGACACCGAAACCTAGTGTGAGTTTTGAAATTTGCTTGAGCACTCAGACGCATGAGGGAATATGTCAACTTATATCCTAACGCCCATGTGTGGTCGTGGATGTGCCTTAAAAAATTTTCTTCCTCTTTGTGCTCATTTTGACTTTATTTTATGCTCGCTGTTTAGTGTCAGCTCAGGGATGAATTTCATAAAACTATTGCGATTGCCGAATTGGGAAACTGCCGAATTGCAAGCGCAGTAACTGCTCAGAAAACCGATAATAGCGAGAAATAACCGAAAAATGGTCAATCATCGCGTTTGCAATTCCGCAATTCTGCAATTGCAATAATTTTATAACATAGGCCTTGAACTGCAATAACGTCTTGTTCACAGGAATTGCGGCAAAATCGCCGCTAGAGGAGGCAAAAGTCGACATGTTCGGGGAAGCCATCCAGGATGCCGTGTTCCAGTACACTGCTTGGAGGAGAGTTGTCATGGGATTCGATGAAGGCAATAAGGTAGGCTTGTCCATCAAGGAAGAATGGTGCTATTCGTTGACAATCAGACATTTACAGAGTAAATGTACCGAATTTTGCGAAACATTAGCACTGTGCCACTATTATTTCAATCCTCTCTGTTCGGTGAAATGTTAAAACATTATCTACGTGTAAAACCATTATTTCAAACCCCTGCTCAACATATGTCGTCATCACTAAGACACGAAAAATGGTGTTTTTACGGACGAAATAACATGTAAAAAACTTAAAATTATAGCTGCAAAAATTATTAGCACATGTCCTACTGTTTTTGCGCGTGCCTCTATTTTAGCGTGTGGAACTATACGGAAAATACGGTATATAGACTTTGTCCCATGTGTTAACCATAATTGCTTCAGATTATGGCGGAGCCTAAACAGATAGGAAGTTTCAGTCAAAAATGCAACCTATTTTTCAGAGTAACTTACGCGGTTAAAGTTTCGAAACAAAATGAGTATTTTATCTGTCTATTTTTTTCGTTTTCTACAGGCTGATCCAAAAATCTAAAAACAAAAGCATTCCTTATGAGATCTTTTTAACAAGATTTCCATACTCTAAAATGGATATTAAAATGGATAAACGATGGATGCTCATCTCAAGTGTATTATCCAAATCAGGGACGCAGCTAAGGGAAGGGTTGCGGTCCAATTTCTTGTTGTCGCAATTCACTGTCTCGGTTTATAGAAGATAACTATGATTTTTATGCATCTCTTTTGATTCCTCTAGTGCTCGGAACTCCCCATAGTCGTTCGACTTTCCCCCCAGCTCGCTGCTTCTAGCTTTGGGCTCGGCTTTTAGTAACATATTGGTATATTAGCTTTCAAAGCGCTTCCTATATAACCCTTGACTTTGAATAGCATGTACGAATGTGATCTCGACTGACAGGGAGATGCTATACTGCAAATATACTTTCCGATGTCACTAATAGTAATAAAATCAGGATACTACAGGATGAAAAATTCAAAGAAGTTGTCGTGCCGATTATCAATAACTATGGACCGATATTCGAGCAGACCTTGACAGAAAATGGCACTGGCTGGCTTGTTGGCAATAACGTAAGCGCAAATTCGGTCAAACAGAAGAGAGATGCTTCCTTAAAATAATGGAATGGGTGAGGTGCCCCATGCCTGCCTTTAGGTCAGCCCTAGTAGGATGACTCTAATAAGACAATATAGTCGGCTCATTTCCGTTGATCTTAAGTTTTGGCTACATGAATGTTTGATGAGCATTTCAAAACACGTATCTATTATCAAAATTGTTACTTTTTGGTTTTTTTATAAGGGGGCGTGTGCGGTTATTGCATTACTTTTCCCACTTCATCGACTAAACTTAAAGTACGTTTTTTAAGTCAACTTTTTTTTGCCAAGGCTCTAAATGAAAGAGTAAGTCAATTCTATACATAATAGTTACATCGGAAGTAGGAGCAGAAGTCGATCAAATAGCTTACCGATTCAAAATCTGTTCTATCGAGTTCAAATTTACGATCACAATACTTTCACTCTGTCACGGACATCTTCATATTGATTTGGCTTGGAAAGTGTTTTTATTAAAATGAAAACGGTATATATCAATTTGATATGCTTTCTTAAAGATTACATGGGCAGACTTTCTTGCGGCAGAGTTCTTCGATAAAATTATCACATATGGAGACCCGACTGCGCTTGATGCTTACCCTCATGTTATGAAGCACAACAAAGAGGTTCTTTCTCTTCCAAACGTCAAGAAATACATTGATCAGCGTCCTAAGAACACAGTATTTTAAGGTTGCGTTTTTTTCACTGAAATGTTAGTGAAGGAGCAAATGCATTAGTTTCTGATTGGTTGATGCATTGTGCTGTATAGCAGTATTTAAACAATTAGTTGTCAATGTTTGGCAAATTTTCTGAATTTTAAATGATACAGTTAACTGTATAAAAACGCAAATGATTATTGCTGTCCTCCACACCGAGCGGATGCATGCTTGGGCTAAGATATCAAATACTTAGCAGGATCCAACGAAATGCATGGTAATAATCCGTTATTAATTACGTATCCAGCAAATTATTGGGTTTTTAAAGCGAATGATGAACAATTCGAGTGTGCGCTTCGTGTCGAGTCTATCATGTTTTTCTTACTTGCACAATGGACGTCGAACGATGAGTTTATGAGACGTCGCAACTCTTGATAATTTGTCAGAATGTCGTTAGAAGATGCCATTACGACTATGGGCAAGATCTACAGTTCAGTCGGTTGGCCGCGTGACGGAGCACTAAAAAGCCGACCGCAAGAAATGAAAGCAATAAACCCGAAAACTAACTCTGCACCGTAGCAGGACTACATAACTCGGACAGAGAAAAAGTCAAAACGCCGTTGTGGATTATTTTCAACGATAACTACCAAGTCCTAAATAAAAGTAGGACCCGAGTAATAACTGCTTTTATTGAAAATCGAGCATCCGTCGGACGATCTGCAATTAAATCAATTACGAAAGCAATTTGGGCGCATAATAACATCTGAAAGTAATTGCCATGACATAAATAGTGATGAGTTTATTTAGCATTGATGGTACGAGCATTCGTTCCGCTTCAGTAACGTTTACCCGCCATCAGTCGCATCTCCATTATCAAGCTTGCGGAACAAAATCATCCACGATAAAATCTGAACAAAGATTTCATATTGAGCGAGAACATTTCTTTATCGACTTTATCGAAGCTAACTAATAATACTGTACATTGTCGAAAGTTCTTCTTTGCAGGAACTGCTGTCTCCGACTTTAACGTCGTTCATCTTAAGAGCAAAAGAACGATATTTAATATATCATAATCAGCCATATATCTCTAGCAATGAGCTATCTATTCGATCCAACGCCTTGTCAAAATTTCTCTTGGTACCCGTTTAGTCCGTATTGGTTGGTCTTTTTTCTTATATTCTTAGCGGATAAGTTACCCGTGAACGTGTCATGAATCTGTTTGAGTTTGCATTCACTTTCTAATTTATTCAAGATTTATGCCTGAGCCGTAATTTTATTCTTGTTAGAGTTGATAACGAATCAATTTTTGGAAGTCATGTGATATCACGAGCAAGTAGCAACTACAGCACCATTTATTCGCAAAGAAAATGGCATTTTTCTAACATTTTTCTGTCGAGTGTACGACTGAAACCGGAGGATAGAGCCACCGTCCATTATCAAAGTTTTCAAAGATGAATCAGATCGGGGTTTATGTATCGAGAAAATTTACTTTAGTATGTCTTTGCACAGTTGAATGCATCCATCCTCCTTCGTGACGTAGAACCGATGTACTTTGAAAGCAAAGCACAAAGCGCCGACATCGCTAAGGCAAGAAAAAGATTTTAATAGGACTTCAATGAGACAGTTTGCGGTCGGAGCCCAGACCACACGTGCAGATCACTAAATTACAGTCCCTGTTCAATCCAGGAACACATTTTCATTTTAACGAGCTGCAAATAATTCATCCCTGCAAAGGGTTCTTGCGATCGTTGCCCCAATCATTAAAATAATATGAGCAAACGAGGCGGCTTAATGATTATGCACAACTCTTCTCAAGATTAAAAGGTAAGCAGCCCAATCAGACGGCCCACGACCGGTAGAACTGTCCGCAACCATTTTCATTACTTCCTACTCTCGTCAAAGTAAATGTCATGAACGATTATTAGTGACTAAACTTTGACTATATTGACGGTTTAAGTTTTAGAACAATACTATGCCCAAAATGGTTTATACGATCTTTCATCATTATCCTTGTATCTTAATTTGTCAACTCTGCATTCAATTTCGTCAACCTTGTGTTTGAACGGAATGCGAAGATGGCAAATGTTGATACAAAAGGGACACACTAGAGTGCAGGATCGTTTATGATAATAATTTTTGTGACAGGTGCAGACCGTTACGAGCACTCGGTCCATTTTCGCACCTGAGACGTGGCTATTCCGACTCATTAGTCAAAATGTCGTCGTGGGTCATTTTCGACGGTAACTACCAAGTCCTTAATAAAGTAGGACCCGAGTAATAGCTGCTTTTATTGAAAATCGAGCATCCGTCGGACGATCTGCAATTAAATCAATTACGAAAGCAATTTGGGCGCAAAATTACATCTGAAACTATTAGAGTGTTACATTAATTCTGCAACAATTTCTTCGTGCTGTCTTTGAAAGTTGTTGCAGACTTAATGTAGCACCCTGATAATTGCTTTGACATAAGCTTATATAGCCAAGTTTAACGATGCGAGCATTCGTTCCGCTTCAGTTACGTTTACCGGCCATCAGTCGCCTCTCCATTTTTCAGCTCACGGAGCAACACTGCTCAAGATAAAACTGAACAAATGTTTCGTCCTGAGTGAGAAAATTTCTTTATCGACTTTGTCGAAGCTAACTAATACTACTGTACATGGTCGAAAGTTCTACTTTGCAGGAACTGCTGTCTCCGACTTTAACGTCGTTCATCTTAAGAGCAAAAGAAAGATATTCAATCGACCACAACCAGCCTTATACCTCCAGCAATGGGCTATCTAGTCGATCCAACGCCTTGTCTAAATTTCTCATGGCATCCGTTTAGTCCGTATTGGCTGACTGGAGTCAATGACGCTTTATGGAAGACGTACACTACTCCGTATTCCTGGTCTCTTTGCTTTGTTCCGCCTCTGTACCGTCTAGAAATGAGCGATCACCCTCGCGGCTCACCGATGATCAATTTTGCTCTCCGTCTGCCATCAGTGATAACTGGTCTCGTTCTCAATGCCATTGTACTCCATATATCTTTCTTCAGCAAAGAGGTTAAGCATAGTTTCAAATACTTTCTCGGTAATCTTGCCATCTGCGATTTCCTCTTTTGCTTACTCAGTTTGTGGGACGTTTCGCTTCATTTAATATTCACTTGGCTACGTTTACCGATGAGCATTGATATGTGCACAATCCAGCGCCAGCCGCATAAGGTCATGGCATATTGTTTGCTGTATGCGACGCCTCTCATTTCCTTCAATCGCTATATAGTAGTTGTGCTGGGAAAAGACAACATTTTCAAAAGAAAGCTTTTTGTTGTTCTCCTCTGTTTGACATCCTATATACCTGTGCCTCTTTTCTTAATTTCGAGCGTAACTCCAATGACCTCACAAGCGACAACAGATGAATTCTGCGGATTTGTTCTCTATCCTACACTAATTCGGGAAATCCTTTCTGGACCGATATTCGTGGCATTTATAGCGTTAATTTACTGTAACTATGCGTTGTACATGAAGTTGCGGGGACATTTCACAACTGTTACAAGAGATCTACAGAAAACGGAAGAGGAAGTTCAAGAGGAGAAGAGCGTCCTGCGAGCGGCTATTTTACAGGTTTGATCGTTGACTTATTAATAAAATTTTCTATTGCTGGGCTGTCCAAGGTCGTCACAGTAGACTAAGGCTTGTGTCCCTCCGTCCCACTATATTTTCCATAAGCGTTCACAGGGAAGTCCCCATTTCCGCATTACGCTCTGTTTCACGTCGCTTTCATTTACGGTAGTATTCTAACGTATCTGTTTCCACTTCGACACATCGTTTGGCGCGACCCTCACCTTCATGCCACGAAGGCCATTACATAATTTTATCACCATTTGATTAGATAATGCGCGTACATCGGAAATCACTTTAGTGTATTGCTCAGTCGATGTATGAAATGGTTTGAGAACAGCTATCGCCTCACAAACGCCGTAGGGACTGAAACGGGAACTGCGAGCTCAATGATAATGAATGAAAGCGGTCGCTAACTGGGACGAACAACCTTAATATTCAAAATTCATACTCTTTGTGTATATTTCAATACCATCGCGGCATGCCTGCGGAAGATATATTCAGAGGACAGATAAGTTTGTAGGCTCGGAAAGCGGAAGGTACTCTGATCACATCTGAACGAAAGCTTATGAAGGAAATTCAATCCCCAGAGTTCTGAAAAACATTATAAACTAGTGATAGAGTTGCAAACGTCATCCGATAACTAAGATAATGTCAAAGGTTTAAAGCATAAAACTAAAAGAAAGCGGCTGTCATCGCAGCAACCAAAATTTATTACCATTTCAGGCGCTTATGCCACTGGTTCTTGGACTACCGATCATTGTTATCATCGTCGCATATAACATAAATCACTACGTGTGCAAAGGGAAATACGAAATCGCTTGGAACTGGGCGAAGTATGAAGAATGCTCAATACATTCGGAGGGGAACATAGGCTATCTCACCGATCAGCTGTTTTACTTTTACCCCACGGCAGACGCAGTTCTTACATTAACTGTGAGATCGTACAGCAAAGTTGTCAAAAACTGGCGCAGCAAAAAATCATTTTGACAGGTTAGCTCATTCAGATTTTAATCAACATAACGCCTTTTGTACCACAATTCGCCATGTCTTGCGAACTAACGCTTACTCTCCCCACGTCGCACTATACGCTTACACGGCTTGAGGTATTGATGCCTTTAGCTCAAGTCTGTAAGAAAAATTATGTCTGACTCCTAAATCGCTCCTGAAATCTTTGCTGTTTATTTCTTTCATCGATAAAAATGGCATATCGATCTCGTTAAGATAGTAACGTCAAATGAACTGTGCTAAAACACTGTATAATCTGATTTTCGCGCGCGTGCCCGTTAAGATTACAGACAGAATCGAAAATAATGGATTCATGAATGACATGCTGAATGTTTTGGGTGAGATGAGAGAAAAGTGAACATATACTTTTCGTCTAAAATTTGTGTAGCTTGAGAAGGACATGAGTTGTTTTCATATTAGCGTTATTGTTCATATGGGATTACTGCATGTCTATACGCATTGTTTTCGTTTACATTAGTAATGTCAAAATGTATGGTTGTAATGGTAACAATTATTTGATGGTTCGTAAAATTTGCGCTTTAGTAATAGGCTGCTGCTTGTGTGGTTTTGTGTATGGTCGTTGTGAGTGATTACTGATGAGTAAATGCACAACTGACAAAAAAACATATCTCATTGTCGTAACAGATTGCGCACTGCTCGAGAAGACCTCTGTTATTCCTCGAAGCAATGCAGAGCAGAGCAATGCAAAGCAGAGCAAAGACACGACGTAACATGTTTTTGCTTTCCAGTTACTGTATAGCGGGCCATCATGAAACAAGTCCCTACAAAATTGGTTGTTGCGAAATGCAATAGCGAATGCAATTCGCTCTCGCAGTAGTTTTATGAGCCAGGTCTCTGGCGTGTATTATTCATCTGATCGAAATGATTCATTCATGCTGGCCTGAAAAGTATGAATATTTGGCGTTTTTTCGACTTCATCGGAAGCTGCGTAAACACTATATATTGTGACTAACGATTTTTCTTTATCATTTCCTAAATATATTAAAGGGTGCTTTTCGGCAGTTCTGTTTGCATTCCTTTTGCAGTTTGTCCGTCAAAAGAAGTCATTATATGGGTATAGCAGGAGGTTGCAAGATGGCCAGAGAGGAAAATTTTTCTTGCTTATTAAAAAATTTACTTGTATAATACTCTGTCGATTAGAGATACACACGTCTAAACGTCATTTGCATCGTGATTTCTTTGAAGAAGAATCCCGAAAGATTCGGTTTGAAAGAGCGACTTAGTAATTTAGAATTACTTGGAAATGAGTTCGGTTGAACCGAATTTCTTTCGGTCATACGATGTACATCATTTAAACCAGAAATTTACGTCATAAATCGACGATCAAATAATATCCTTTTGCGCAAACGTACAATCAATGTCACTAGAAACATTACAGAGATCAGCACCAGCAATAACAACTCAATACTAAATGGTATAATCCTTCACAAATGCAAAATGAATACCAGATAATGACGCAACGACGCTAAAGCCTTTGCAAATTGCCAGACATGACCAGTTGGGCTAAAGCTCGGTGCTGAACAAACAAACAAAAGCACACGGATTAAGCGCTCACTGAGCATTCATAATGGACCTGAACACCTGCACTGCAGCATTTAAATCATCATAATGGCAGTAGTTTGTCATTTAGTTTGATGGAGACTCTTCCTGGTTACTGCTGCTATCCTTGCGGTTGAATTCATACCGCGATACCTCTAGTATGTCCACTGTCCATTGTACCTAGTATAGTGTAAAAGTCAAAATTAGAAGATCTGTGGTGGGAATAGTAAAAACTGATGTTTCTCAATCTTAAATCGCCATCCGCCTCTAATAGTGTACTTTACTTTCCAATCTTAGTAACTTTCGCTGAGTCACTGCGATCAAGGGCCTGTTACATTAAATTGTCGAGTTTTGAGAATTATTGAGCTAAGTAGTGATTTCATTCGAGAGCCATTTTCGCACATGATAATGGGGGTGGCTCTTTATCGGAAATTTTTGATTAACATGAGCAGTTCTGGTTTTTGTAGTTATCGATAGGCACACCTAACTGTATATCATTCCTATGTTTATTTTAATTTAATTTCAGCATATTAGCAAACGTTCAGCGGACAGAAAGATGCTTCTTCGACTTATTGCTGTATCACTGGTGATGATGGCCTGTGCTTCTGAGGTGTTGGGAGCTACTTTTAACTGCACCGCAACGGAAGAAAACATTTTTGGTTGTCTTTACAAGCCAGAGCAGAACAAGTCTTTAGCGGAATATACCGGCCAAATCTTTATTTTCAACATGCCAGCAGTGACCTCCCTACTGAAGAAACTCCAAACTAGTGGTTGTATCAAAACATCTGCATGGAAAGATATTCAGGTAACTTTAACCTATTTACGGATTAAGTTTTCACCAACAGAGAGATATTTGATTACGTAAGCATCCCGTCATGTTTTATGAGCTATCCTACATATTCTATGTAGAGATTGGAGGAATAAAATCACGAATAATAAGAAATAGTGTCTTCTTGATTAGCATTCGTTGAATTTTGTAATTGGAATGATATTGCCGAAAATTATTATGACAATACTTGTTTCGTAACCACATATTTTCTGACAAATGCACTGGAAATGCGTATCTTATCACGAAAGCTGTCGTCGTCCAGTAAACGCGCTCCACCAAAGTTTTTTGACGTGGACGATACTGATCTACGTCCCTTCCGTAGTTTTCTTATTCGAGTACAACGTCATGATTTGATTTCCTTGAAATTTCAGACATGGATAAAACTCAACACGCCCCCCAAGCCCATAAGCGCAGTGTATAAGGGTCTTACAAAAGATCAGAAAACGTCTCTTCAGAACGGTATGAGTAACATGAATGATCAGGAAAGTATGGCAAAAATGGTGGCAGTTATGGGAATCCTTCAAAAAAAGTTTGATAAATTCACGAAAGCTGATGGGAAGAAAATAGATAATTGGGTTAAGAAAGGTGAAAAGGCCTGTCCAGCCGGCGGCGTACGCATCACCGGAGGTACCCTCACTCGGACAGAGTCATAGAGTAAATAACTGATTGTGATACGAAATACTACAAATGCTATCGATTCATTTATTACAACGACTACTATTATGACTAATATTCCAGTATCTGTTCGGACAGCCAAAAATTTCGCTGATATTTGTTTGCCAACATGTCACATGCTATAATGTTTTTTTATAAATGCATAGTGATTGCCTGAATTCCTCAAATAAATACTGCAGTGTTTCCTTTTTCTGACCAATTTTTTTCCAACTTTCTGTGAAGTAACCTATTTCCTGCAAGAAACAACAATTCGCACAAGACAAGGGGCTCCCTTCGTAGTGATTAGTAATTACAATCTAAATTATTTCAACCTATAAATGGTTTACTACATGCTCATCGTAATTAAGGTGTAAAAGCCCGTTATGTACAAATTTCAACTGGCCAACAATCGCACTTCGCAAAATATCAGCAGAACGAACGATCGAGTATATCTCTTCCTTTAGTCCGAGCGAGAAACGATTTGAAGGGCACAAGTTACAGAGCAATCAATTTTTGTTACGTGCAAAGAATGTTCTCGCTTAACAAAGAGTTCAACATTCCATTAGTAATTAGGTTGTGATCAAATGAAAGATTTAATTGGTCTAGACCCTTTAAAAATTATTATCAAATCATCAAAAAAGCTAAGGCTTTAACAGCTTTTCTGCCACAATCGAGGAATTATCCTCATTTAGTTTTAACGAAAACTACCTCTAGTTTCAGTTGTGCCCTCCGAAAATGATTGAAAATCGAAGTTTCATAACCGTAAGGCCTTTATAAACCGCTCTGTATTGATTGCTGTCGAATAGTTTTATATTTTCTCTGGCTGAAGTCGTTTATACAGAGCATCGAATTGCTGTCATTTGGTTATGCACGAATAAATCAGCAAAAAGCAAATATTTGGTAATTGTTTTGTGTTCGCGTTACACAGTAAATGAGCACGGGCGCGTAACCAGATCGAAAGAAGAGGGAAGGCACACAAACAGTCTGATTTAAGGAAACATCACAAAGAATCCTTCAGAATCCAGCGAGCATGGCTGAAAATCCAGGGCGCTCGCTCTTAGCGGCGCACTGAAATTGCAAGCGCAAAACTCATAGTCTCGATTACATCGCACGAATATAGAAATGGCGCACACCGTGCTAACCAAGGTAGTCCAGAGAGAGGCAATGGGGAAGAGTGTGGGTGGCGGTACCACTCCCCGCCAGTAGAGTCTGCCATATTCCACAAAACAGATCTGTTGTGCGATGCAGCTTCACCTCCTCCCTCTATCCCCAACAGATACCCATCTCTGGCAATGCCATAATAGCGTACAAACATTCGATACGAATGAAATAAACAATCTCATAAAATGATCGAATTAAGCAAATTCAAGCTACTTTTCTAGACCCTGGAACATCTTAGTTTATCATTAAAATATTTGAAAATATACTAGGTTTTCTGAAGTGACCACCGCGCATACTTAATTTCAAATAGCTTCACGAGAACTAGCTATAAGCTTAATTTTAGGCTTGTAGTTAGTTGATCACAACCATAAAACATCTCAATTATGCGGTCTTTTGCGAAAATAAGCTTGTGACCATTACTAATGTGCCTATTTATTGCTGCTATACTAAATTTATACAATAATTTCTGCAGCTAAATACGACAAGCGTCTTCATTAAAGAGGTTTGTCTCAACTTTTTTGGCGTATTTGATGAAATCGACGAAAAAATTCAACTTTGAATGAGAGAAAAGATATTTGATGATGATATCGTATATTAGAAATGGCATCTTAAGATAGCCTGCTTACGAAATATTGTGGTTGAATTTTTCCATAATCAGTTCTCAAGCATGTTTTCGAAAAAAACCGCAACGATTGGCAAGCGCATTGCATATTTGAGTAAAGCGGGACAAAATGAAAATACAAATCATTTCTTGTACTCACGCGGCATTCTCTTTGGTTCTTCACAATCGATCGCCGTACACTAATAGAAACATATACTTACGGTAAAACTCTGTTCCGCCCGGAATCAGGATTAACAGCAGATCGAGAAAAAATTCAGACATGCGCGAAGAAAAGTCAAAATAGCGATCAGGAAATAAAGTCCCATTTTGGAGCAATATCTTGGCATGCTCGACAGCTGTTCGATTACAAACAGCGATATTGTTTCCACCGAGAAAGTTTAGGCCAGACTGACGGAATACCTCCATTTTTTCGTCCGATCGAAGATGATCAATCTGCAGAAAATGCGGCGGATGCGATCGATCCGTGAACAGCCAATCAGAGCTTGACATTATGCTGCAATAGCCAATCATAGTTTTTCTTTACTGCATTATGATCGAAATGAAAGAACTCGATAATGTAATCATCAATCAGCGTAAATCTGTGGTGCAGGCTTGGATGGACGCCAAATGTAATGGGCTGGAGCAAGGTATCAAGACGAGAGCGCTATAGTTCCCAACTAAACTTTTAAAGCAGTAATTTGCACGACTGACCGCCCGTGGCAATTACCGCCTGAGATTTTCTGCGGGGAGAGTTGAAATGAAAATCACTTTTTAATAGAGTTAAACACTGATTCACGCCTGGAAGGTACAAGCCGGGGCATCTGAGCAGACATTTACTCTTCCGCTACTCGCATAGCCGCATTCTATCAAATGCTTACTGAAAAAGTTCCGCCTGGGGTGTGCCTCCTACCTGTATCTCTACGTCAACGTCTGCTTCTAGTGGAGCCAGAAATAAGCAATCTACCAGGTTTTCCAGGCCGACTGGAAATCGAGGCTTTCTAGACTGCTTCAGTTTTCAGTCAAAATGTCTACTTAGGTTTACGAATTGCCTTGTTCATTAACAGGTACCTGTGCGGTATCCAGTTGCAGACGACTCCATTAGGCTGCGCAGTCATGCAGAGATAAGTCATGATGGCTGAGTCAGGCGCACACCACCGTTTCAGTTTCGTCGAGAGCAGCTCAAAGAAGCCCGCCGATCTCCATCCTCCGCGTACAAAGTAAGTCGCACCTGCGAATAAAACTTGTTGTAAAATATCCATTAAGAACAGTAGTGCGCACTGCGGTCTCATGCAAGAAAGTTCTTTGTCAAATCTGTCCCTCATCAAGAGAACGCCCTGATTTACTGTCGCATACAATTTATAGATTTTGTTGCTTTCTCACAGATTTAATTAAAGTGTTGAATAACAATAGGATTAACACCGTTGATACGCCATTTCATCCGTCCATACGTAATGCTACGGGGATTCACATACAGCCATACAACAGTCATGAGTGAAACTTTGTATTTACGGTTTCTTGATGGAGCATAAATGCATATTTTTGAAGGAAAAATTAATTTATGATTGCAGAACAATAGCAGGATCGGGGCTGGAGTAGAAGATTTTTCCAGATAGGAGAACTATCTGTCACGAAGTACCGAGGTACAATGGGGCTGCACGCGCTATCATAGTTTAGTTTAACTGTCTTGTCCACGCGTAACGGAGACTCTTTCACATCCTCACCATTGATCCATTGATCCCTTTTCTGATACAGACTCATCTGCTCGTTGCCAATCCGATCGACAATGATGTCAGCGTTTGAATATCGATTTTCCAAGTTGAAATCGGCCAGATTGCTTCTCCACAAAGTGTCCTGCTGCGTCATCCAGTACGATAACTTCCTCTTGGCCAGGGCAGCAGCCAAATTGGCGCGAAATAAGAAAAACAGCTGATAAGAAGATAGAGCGGAATACTCGCCTCGTATTCGGCGCTGAAACAGATATGGTGTTTCATGGACACTCAGAAAAGCTCGAACGAGGACCTAATAGAGCAGCTATATGTTTACTTGGTCGACTTTAGGAATTATGCAGTAGTTGTTGGACAGAGGTCGGTGGATGGTCTCAAGGTGTTACGCGATGTCTAAGGAACGGCTCGTGCTCAGGTAATTGTTCGGACAGCCACAGCCTAACTGTGGCGACATTTTCGAAACGGCAGAGATAACCCATTAACGAATAAATACCCTTGTCCGCCAACCACCATTAACTTACTGTAACACCACAGGGGCATTGTTCAGCGTCTGGCGATGTTAGCTGGGGCTTTGGATACTCACATGCCACCAAGTACAAACCTCGATTCTGTGCAGCGCTTAGTAAAAAGGCCGCCACTGAGTGGGCAATATATTTTATACCCCAGACTCCAGTGGTCAGATCTACAAACCTGTTTGAGGATGCGAGTCTCGCGTTGTTCACTCCGCTTCTTTGTAAGCGAGGGAATGCAATAAGTTGACACTGATATGAAATTAACAGGACGGGACTCATCTGCCAAAAAAGAATTATATTCCTTACAAACAAAGGGCTAAATAGACGGCGAGAGGCAGAGGACAGTGCCTTCGATGGTACCATTTTAAATCAACAGTTAATGTCACTAGCACCTTACCTGCAACTTTTCCGAATCGAATAAGAAATATTTGAATTTGGGATAGCGACTCGACATTGTTCTATAGGCAGTCTGATCCAGGGCCACAATCGCTGTTCTCTCGTGCACATTATCCATATCAATTGTATTGCACAAGTGATTGAACGTGATATTCAGGGCATGATTGTTCAACAGCAGAATAAATGGCGGCTGCGACATGGATTTCAATTCGTGCACGAATTTACTAAAGTTCGGTGATCGTCTTATAGCAGCTTCCGAGACGAAATGCTGATACCTAAATTGTGATGAAAGCCTTTTAAGAGTGAACAGATAATACAGAAACTTGGAGAAAACACAACGTCCAAATACAAGCTTGGGTTTAAAAAAATATATTCAATGGCATTAATTCAAAATCTCCCTCATGGTTGTTGCCTCGATATCTATATGAATGAAAAAAATTGCTGACTGTAGATTGCATTAGTGACAAAGCAGCCAAATATTTTGATTAATCCAAATTACAACCATACCAGCATTTCATGCGTTTTTGATGAACTTAAACGGAGAAAGTAATTTTTAAAAATTTGCAATAAGCTTGCACAACTAGTATTTGATGCGCCAAAAACAACAAAAACTAACACTAAATGAATTTAGTTAGCCGTATTTGCATTATCACTAGACAGCTCTGACTTGAAGGACCAAACACGTTCGAACGAGTGGTTATAGATGGAAAAGTCTTGAAAACACCAACCTGGACACATATCTGACCACCTTTCGCGCCCTTCCCGCTTTGACACCAATCTTTGAGACGAAAAAAAGTAAAAATATAATGGTAACGATCAGAATAGCCGTTTGGTTTGTCCTCTTCTTCAGAATGGATCGTAGTTTCCGAATAACTGCAAAGAAATAGGACCGATGCATCATCTGCCTCTGCAGTTTATATTCGCAGATCGTGAAGATCCTCATGGCGACGATATTGCAGTAGTTTTTAGAAGTATGATTGGGTAGCCACAGGTACAGACGAACTGAGACGGTAACAGCCGCTTTAAGGCAGGGTAACGGTGAAGAATTCGTCAACTGTGAGAATTTGTGCTCTCAGGCAATTAAAATTTGCTGATTCGTTCATAAGAAAACACCATGATAATATTCGGCAGGCCGTATTGGAAAGGTATGCAAATAATAGTTGCTCGAGCGGTATGAGAAACAAAAGTACGACTGTAAATCAAAAAAACGGCAAAGGCAAGCAAAAATAACAGCCAAAGATAGGGCAATGTATGCGCATTAAAACGTTTGATAAGGTTGAAAGGTCGCGAACAGAACAAGCTATGAAAGCTCTTCAGCGATTTATGGAATATAACTATAGACGGAGCGAGGGAACTTGGTTCGAACACGTCCTCAAAGTGTCCTCAGATTCATAATGTAAAACGCATATCAGGGCGTTTCACAGACGTTTGTCCTCTTCTCTTTAGAGATCTCCGTTCTTGACACTCGCCCATCGCAGATAACGATCAATGTCGCGTGCAGCGGGCCGGCCAGGCGACATTAGATTTTGATCGAGGGCGAGTTTCAGCCCGTAGGTCTAACCACGACGGATGGTACAACAAAAACTATGTCACGTAATGTATGCACCTCCCAAACACCGATATCTCGTTTTGGCACGCGTCTGCGCTCATTACACGACTGATTTTATTTCCAATTTTTAAATGATGGCATAAAGTAATTTGCTGTTCCACCAATACACAGACCAAAGCAATACCACTAATCCCACATTTCGTAAACAATAATGACACGCTTTGATAGAGTAGCAGAACGTTATTCAGGGGTATAATAGTTGCCAGCGTAACATTACGAACTGAACCATCACTGCATTTTAGCAAAAACCTTTGCTCAATGTATTTTTTTTTCTTTACTTCTCATTGCATCTCAGAAATAGATTTCATATAGCAAAATTTCATAAATGTATCTGCAGTTAATATACCGTATTTTAAGAAATAGTGGCACACGCAGAAATAGTGGCACAGGTACCACTATTTTTCGTAATAATAAAAAGTGCGAGACAATCTCAGATCCAAAAATGATGTTAGTGATAGCTACTCGGTGGTCTCTTTCGAGCTGTGATTTGGAATTTTTTTTAATGTTGCTGGATTGCTTAAACATTTATGCTAAGCCTAAGCCTGAGTTAATAGTGGCACTGTGCCACTATTTCTTAAAATACGGTAATTCGTGTTTTAGTTCGGCGGGTTGTTCTTTGGAGGTAATATGAAGTTGAGTATCTCTTCAGACTTGAACCCACTTCGAGATTCGGATGATATTAATTAGCACTTAGTTTTTAACAATGTACTATATAGTTGAGATGAGAGCTGAATATTTCTTATTCTGAATGTTCGAATTCTGGCTCTGCTTGATTTTCGTATATATGATCACATTTAGATCACCAACTCACATTCAAGAATAGAAAAAACACTGTCAGAACCAGTTTCAGTTAATAACGTATTGAAATTCTACGTAGGAACAGAAAAGGCGAGGCAGTTGACTACGCCAGTGTTATTTTTCTTGATCAAACAGATAAGTGTGACGTGTTTTGCTGACGTATTCGTATCGAAGAATATAGGAGCAGGAAATCCGAAAAACTCCGAGAACAAAGAACTCCGTATTATTCGTCGTTATCGATATTTACAACTATTGAACATGAGGATTGAAAGTGATGCTAATTAGTGTGGCCCTATGGAAAGCTTTTTAAGTTCGACAAGCTCTTTCTAGGACCTTCGGCGGTGATTATTCTGTCTCTCTGAAGCATCTGATGATAATTAGTTTATGTGTTTTGTCTAATTTAACGACATTTTGATTGTCAACTCAACCAAAATGTTTCTGTGTTGAGTGTGATATGATATTTTCTATTCTAACCATATCACCAAATACCGAAGCGAGACATTTCACTATAAGCGTATGCATCAAATACTATATAATCATCAAACTGTTTCATAGCTCGTCAGTATTGCATTAAGGTTGATATTGGATGATATTCCAGTCAATTTACACATAATTATTGCGTCTAGCGTGAACTTCATGTAGATCCTTATTTTAATCGCTTCTTATTCTTCGGTAAAATCCCATAGTATTTCATGATGTACGTAGAAACTCCGTATGGCATCATCCTCTTAATCATGATACAAAATGCCGTCGCATTTTTGAAGGTCAGTACTATCGAAGAGAAAAATACGATATCATCAGAGAGAGGACGGTTAATTCCAAACTATTCTTGTTAAAACAAATCAAATTTTTCAAATAAATAACCACATTTGTACAACTACTGCTTTGAAATAGCACGACTCGAGGGCTAGCACATTTCTTGTGATTTACTCGTGAAAAATGAAAATGAAGGCAAATCTAGGTCATTTCAGACGAAAATTAAACTGCTCTTTCATGACACAGATTATTTCAGTGGATAGAGTAAGACAGCCTCGAGCCGTCGGGCCAGACGTCGCTGAGAATGCACTCAAGACGGTTGAAAGAAGCGAAATCTTTCCCTACGATCAAGGTATCATGAAACGCATCGCTCGTGTAGAATCAAATTATAGTGATGATTTCAAGTAAGTAGATCAATGACGCACTGCTCCGTTACAGAGTTTTTAAGGAAGTTTAATGAAAATCGTACTATTACGCAAAGCATTTTCCGTTTTTAGGACAATTGTGATTCTTGTGACATCTGTTAACCTGGTTCAGAGATAGACTACGGTTTTTGATAGTCGCATGTCCGGGCAGCGATGTTGTATTGGATTTTTTGCCCTATGGGTGACGACAAAATCTTCAGGGCTTACACGGGATACAAAGAGGACATTTACCGTCAGGGCCTTGTTTCAGAAACTGCTGAGTGTTGAGAAATGAGAAATCGTATCTCAGCTCTACCAAGTCGTCGTCACGTTATGATGTTAGTTTCTCACCGGATTTTTGGATGTCATCGGGATGGAAATTCTGAGCAAAAATTCAAGGGCGCTAACATTATTAGTTTGAAATTGGAGGAATTGCTGATTTTTGTGAGATTTTTTGGGTAGGAAAAGAAGTAATGCTTGCTACGTGCCGACATCACGCAATGATGGAAATCTGTCGCAGCGTAGCCAATCTGATTATTGATTTTCGAGTCGATTCTTGCACTGGCGTCCGAGCTGCCCATTTGTGTACCCTCCGAACTGACATGGTAGCTATGACGATGTCCTTCCGAGGATAGAGTTCCCATCGTCCCTGTTTTCATAACGTGAACTTGCGGCCGTATGAAATCAATAATTTCGCGTCATCGCTCAGGCGTATATATTGAAAGCAACTGTTTAGTCTGATACACAATGTTTACAGTTTCGTACGGCAAAGGTGAATAGTGTAGGGAACTGGAAGACGCCATATTTCCCTTAGGCAATCCTTCACGGCAGTTTCCCTGCCGACGACAAGTGTTCTTCTGCGAATATAGGAGCTGTAAGATATTGAAATAATTCGTAGATAAAATTAAGTTATAGGAACCTGTATTTAACTCTTCTTGAAATTCTAATTTTGAAGCTCTATTTTCAGTACTACAGCATTGATTCGAAGCTTAAACCCGTGCATATCCGTCGTGTGAATGTTGGGATGCTACTATAGGAGGGCCACAGGTTTACTCTAGGGCTGTTTTAATTTTTGTGAAATATTAATTTCTTGATAATTTTTTGTATATATCCTTTTCTTCGACAAGCAAGTTTATTAAATTTCAGTTAGACAGATCCATTTTCGGCGCGCTTATTGATTGAGCAATTAGTTAAAATACATTTTCACTCAGCCGCATACCAAATGACTTTCTCTACTTTTATGCTTATCGATATTAGTTCGAGAGCTATAGTCGGCTATGGTTCGTCGTGTGCTTCAGAGAATAATAGATAATTACTGCGAATAAAGTATTCCAGCAGTACTCCTCGACTTATTCGAGCTCAGCAGTTCTAACTTAATTGATCAATAAAATTATGCCAAAGAGCGCAGCGGGTCTAAAACTTTTGTTCATGCGACTATAGAAGTGACATTCGCTAACATTCGTGAGACAAGGAATGAGTTTTGACGAATTCGGGAATATTTAGAATTTTATTTTTTCTCCATATATGCTTTTGTCCACGAATAGCCAAATGAATTTGTGCTACAGCCTTAAAAAATTTGCCTATCCATTTGAATTAAAGCATATTTCGCTAAAATTAAATGATTAAGGTTCTCAAGCTGTTTGAGCTGTGAACATGAATTAAAACAGTTTCTGCATTGTCATCAAAGGACTTCTTAAGGTGACGTTATTTCATTTTTGCAAAGTCATCAATCTATGCGAAATTCACTTGCAATGTCATCTCGCGATTGTTGCCAAGTAACCACCTTGCTTGTAAAGCGGCGTCGCGATAAACCAAATACTCTTAAAATTTTGTGTTGAGTTGAGAAAATTCAGCGATATAGTTGCAGTTGCATTTCCAGTTGCTCTGGAATCCTCTAAGTTGTTCGTGTTAATAGAGAAGGACTATGACTTGAGTTTGTGCTCTTCCAAGCTCTCGCAATGAAATCTAAGCAACGTTTTCTAATCAAATCGTGGAAATTTTTTGAGAGTGTGACAATAAAACTTAGTCAGGCGCTATAATAGTTTTATAGGACTTTGATTGAATAGGGATAAATGTTTTCGCGTTCTTGCAAGGAACGTCCATCCTGCTTCGTAGTAAGTAATCATTCCTCACTGTAACTGACGTCACTGAAAACTGCGAACTTCGCAGTCTAGCCGAGGGCTGACTTTGCTCAACAACTGCGCCGCAATAAATCAACGACCGAGACTAGACAGTGGGTCAACAGGTCTGCTAACAAACGCTCATTTTGCGTGCAGTGTGTGTCAGACAAATAAAAACGTATGGAAGAGAGAGTAAATGTCGACGTATGTTGAACCTTCTCAAATTCACACAATGCGATCCTCAAGTTTTCCACTTTTTCGCTTTGCGAGCGAGTACGTCGTCCAAAACTTGCGTTATGTATCTCTATCCCGTAGACCACACGCTCGTTCCTCGTTGTAATCTCATCTCCTCTAGACGTCGCCTAGTTCCTTTTGCTGCTCGCGCCGCGAACTGCGAATTGCGAAATTTGCTCTAATTATCTGTTAGCGACTCGCGAATTGGTTCCTTCTAGCGCGAGTTTCGTCTCATTTCTACTAAAAACGAAACTGTCATATAATAGTTTAAAAAACCTCTTTAGCGATCTCTCGTCATCATGGCGGCGTATGACGATATGCTCGACGCTGCCGGGTCTATGGGTCCCTGGCAGATGTGGACCTTTGGATGGATCTGGTTTTCGCAATTCTTTCAAGCTATGACCAATATCGCTGTTGTTTTCATGCAGTTTCAACCAAAGTACAAGTGCGATATTAACGAAGACCTCATCGTTAGCAGGTAAAGAAATCTTTAACACGAGTGCAATTGATTCGTTTGAGAACAAGTCGCCGCAATGGTTGGCTGTATTTTTTGAAATTCCAAAAATTTTACTTGCGTACTACGCAATATAAACGATGCGTGTGGTAATGGTTTCAATCTAGACGACTGAGATGAGTGATCCCCTTCCGCATTAGCGAATTTTGTTTGCATGTCCACATCGAAGTCTTGAGCTGGGACAGCGGACGTCGCTTTTCTAAGAAACATCATTTCCTCCAGTGAAAAGCTATAATGAAAATTTGTTGTCCTCCTTTTAAGTAGCGGAGCTAGAAGAAGGCACATAGCGGGAGGAAGCATGGTTCAGCCAGATTACAGCAGCAGTTAAACAAAAATGACTTTGCATCTTGAGGGGACATTTTTCGCCCAGAGGAGTTCGTCAAATCATTGTATCCCGTGACTATGTACCGGTTTGAAGGCTTATCCTTAGCAAAATTGAAATACACTTAACTGCCGAGTTGTAGGGGCAGTCCTCGAGCTGATATCGAAAGTTTATTGAATCTCGGTCGGATAGGGTTGGTCTGAGCCAACTAATGCTGTAGATACCAATTTTATTGTCTGCAGATCGGCAGACGAGTGCTATTATACTCTTAGCAACGGATCAACATCTCAGCTAATTGAATGCCAATCATTCATTTACGATCAGTCTGAAATGACTCGAACGATCGTGACACAGGTGTGAACAATTATTGTGCCGTGCCTTAACTCGCTTATGAATAAAGTAGAGATGCTTCTAGCTCTAACAGCACTATGAATGTTAACAAATCGCAACGAAATGATCTTTTTAACGCGACGAGCAGTGCATTAAATGCATGAAGTCTGTATTAGTGACTAAGTTGTGAATGTTGCGTAGTTGACCAATGTCATCAAAGTTCTTACGAATTAGCACGCTGATTATAAATATTTTTTAAATCAGCGAAGTTTTTTAAATATTCTCTGACTCTTTTTTTACTCGCTAACTGGTCAATAGTGATACTCAGGGCGCTTTCTTGAGATTCCGAAGAGCTGGCGTGAGAAAATTTTATCGAAACAATCCGTTGTCCTCCAGTAAATATTAAAAGGGTAGTAATTGTTATTGAGTTGCATCAAATATGGATGAAAGAGCGGTCGAGCCAAAGACTCGAATTTTGCTTTGTCCAATAGGTCGACTGCGGGAGTCTCCCAAATAAATACTCTTTCATACTTCATCTGTTACCGAAGGCTGTAGACCTGTGTGGGATATAACACTGTTTGTGGCGGGATGCATACTTGAGAAAGCCGGCATCGAGGTAGGGGCATCTATCCCCTTACGAATATCCTTCGCTTACGTTGCTTCATTTAAAATTCGCATCGCTTATTTTTGCTTATATAATGGTTCAGTTTATTTGACTCTGTGTTTTTACCATTTACAATAACCATTTAGTACTCATATTTCAGTGGGATCTGGTCTGTTCTCAAAAGATGCGATCAGCTGACGCACAATCGACATTCATGGCGGGCTTCTTTTTTGGCGCCCTTCTGTCGGGGTTATTCTCTGATCGGTAAGTTAACCACTGGCCTCTTCAAAAGTAAGCAGATACAATCGCTGGAAAACGTTGCCGATTAGTTTCAATTAATTTTTAATTGAAAAGCAAGTTTGCAAAAAAAATACATTCAGATCACTTCTGATACTACTTTATTCATTTTCAAGAAAAATTGACTCCCAGCAAAGACAATTTAATTATGAATTAGAGCTCTTGGGAAAAGAATAAATATTCTGTATTATTTCAGCTTTGGCAGGAAGAAAGTTGTTGTCGTTAGCGGAACGGCGACGGCCATATTGGGTATTCTCCAGGTGCACACCACCTCCTTTCCTCTGTTCCTCATCTGCCGATTTCTACTCTCATTAGCCAATGTCGCCTGCTACTCCACTGGCTTCGTCCTATGTGAGTGTTTCAGAGCTTGGGCAGCAACCCTCGTTCAAAACGAGTCGGAGTTTCGATTTTCGTTTAGCTATAATTGAATATTGCGCTCAGAAATGTCAATTTAATAAAATGCAGAAAATTCCGATTTGGCTGATTGTAGCGAAGTCTTTAACGCAATGCAACTGATTGAATTTTAGAAACGGCGGCAAATGCGGACCTAAGCTTGGACTGAACGGTGTGAGAGAACAGCTTAAAATATCAGAAATTTGAAATATGATTGAAGAACACCGCATAGAAACAGACAACGTAGGAATGCTGCCTTGAAAAGATATAATGATTAACACAGAATGTTTAAATGCTTTTTCGTCAAATTCTTGGAAGCGACTGTTGACAATCGCAAGTAGCTTAGTCCATACATATCAGACCAGCAGTGAGGCTCAACAAGAGAGATTGGTTGAGACGAAATATTGCTACGAGGTTCAACTGAAATGGTTTACGTAAGATAATTAGGACAGAACTTATGATTCGAATGGTTCAAAGACAGTAGTTATCGACTTGCTCTAAAGTGAACTGCATCCCCTGAACAGTCAATGCAAACTTTGGATATTCCGTAAAAGAAAGATTCATCCTATAACTTCGTATTTTAGGCATGGAGCTAACGACCAATAAGCACCGTGATTGGATCGGTGGAATGTTCTACATTCCATACGCGATGGGCTACACGTCGCTTTCGCTGTTCGCCTACTTTCTGCGCGACTGGAGAATGATGCATGCCGCCATATCTCTACCCGTCATGATTAATTTGGCCTTCTGGTGAGTGATTACGACGACAGTTGTTGGGAGATGAAGAGCAGTAAGGGTGTACCACCGCAACCTATATTCCCCTTACCGGCCGTTGATTGAAGCTCATCTCCTTCTCTGCTTATTTAGTTAATCATATATGGCACAATTAATGTTCTCTGCCATCTATGGTCGTTCTTATTTGAACCTGGATGGATACCTATGCTGAGATTGCCCCGATAATTCAGTTCTTTCTCACCGCGTATCGACTTTAAAAGCAATTTCACAATTTCACAATCAACTACCATTAGTGGTCGGCGAAAATCTCTGAGTGTTCCCATAATATTTTGTTGATAACATGAACCAGCGGCTCAAATACGTTATGGATATGATGAAAAGCATATGCGATAGATTAAAATTTCGAAATTGTTGGACACGGCTTGACAAAAAAGGCGCTTTTTGAAAAATGACATCGCATCTCATCAGGCACCAATACGTGTGCATACGTACTAAGTGCTACGATCATATAGTCGGCTCTCATTTCATTTAGGTGGCTCCTGCCCGAGTCTCCCCGTTGGATGGTAACAAAGGGTCGGATGCAGCATGCGCTTCCCGTACTAGCCAAAGCCGCCAAGCTCAACGGTCATTGTGAGCAGTTCGAAAATCTCATTGAATCGTCAGCTTATGATGAAGAAGAAAAAACTCAGGTACAGTTGCCGCTGCGTGACACGTTTAGCTAATCGAATGAGAGTTGTCCAGTTTTTAAAGTAGATACAGTATTGTTGTAATTATCAAAGTTAGACATTATATCTGAGCAATAACACATTCATTTTGAGCGGAATTCAAAGTCAATTAGGGTAAACGGTTATTCAAAATTATACCTTATGCGTCTGGTCCAAATGTAGTAAATATTAGCAACTTACTTCACTCATCTATTCTAATCTCTCCTCTTACATATTTTCCACTTATCTTTGCTTCATATGTATCGGTCTTGTACTTCCGCATATTCGTTCTTATCATCAGTCTTACGCCATTACTGAAACTGTTCCAGGAGGACGACAGTTGGTTGAACAACAATTTCCTGATGATTTTCAAGCACCGAACAATGGCAGTTCGCTGTCTTCTAATCAGTCTAGTATGGTATGATTTTTCATTCATAGTTTATAGTATTAGTAACTATATTGACTAAAGTTGGTAATAAACAAGATCTGCTTTGCTAAGTGAGCTTAATTTCTTTATTAAGTAAAATAAAAATATTTCTGCAGCAGCCGCACTCAGCCGTTCTCATAATAGCCTCCAATATCTTTCGCTTTCCTTCTCAGCTCAAAAGGCGAAATGGCCTCTGATTTGAATAGTTTATCCAACTACGATATTGAGCGCGCTTTATCGGTTGTAATGGGCAGATGCCATTGGGTGTCTTTACTCAATGTACACGAATCAATTGTTTGAGCGATGTTCCAACTTTTCGCGCATGCGGATTCATACGGTGATATGATCGTAAAAGATCTGATAAACCGAGAAAGGCTAATTTCCGCTACGCTAAAATTTCTGTGCAAAATCATACCCTTTTCATAGCCTGCTTGCTTCCATTGCAGATGAGGTTATTCTAAGTGTGAAGCCTGCTTCTTCAATATCTTCCATCGAGTATGTAGACTGAACAGCGAACTGCTGATTACTGGCGTTCTGCCTCGAGTGATTCTTTATATCTTCCACTCTGACGCTGAAATACTTTTCTAAGTTTTAAAATGAGCAGTCCTGAGCTTTGAAATGTTAGTTTTTATAGCTCAGTTTTGTTTATCGATCATTAACACGGCACCGTCCTAATCAGCGGTGACATTACATTTGATAACGAGCAAATAATCTTATGAAGGGTCTCAAGGTATTCGCATTTAGGTTTCGCAGAGTTTTCAAACATTCACACAACTGCACAGATATTTTAGTGATTTGAAACTTGCACATTATTAATTCTTGCACTTTAATATATTGAAGATAACGTATTGATTTACATTCATTTTCTTGTTCCAGGTTTGTCACATCAATGGTCTACTACGGTATTTCCCTGAACGTTCAAGCATTTCCGGGTGACATATTTGCTCAAAATGCCATTGCTGGCGCCATGGAAATCCCAGGATACGTGCTCGCTGTGCTCTTGCTCTGCTGGGGTCGCCGACCTGCCGTTTCAATCACTCTCGTCATCGTTGGATGCTGCCTAATCGCCATTCCAATGCTGCCAAAAGGTCAGCACGCTTCAATGCTGATCGTGTCAGAAGGCTAACAGAGGCCAATGAGGCTTTTTCAGCGCCACTGTTTTTGATCGTCTGCTAAACTGATTCATAATTTTTATTTTACTGAAATGTTGACGCCACAGAATGAGCTTTACTGCAGCCAGATCCTTAGAGTGTCCTAAATTAGCGTTGAGATTTATACTCCACGTTGCCCTCTTTCTTATCGCAACTACCTTTCAATACGATCGTCAATAGGAAAGAGTTGAAAGAAGTACCGCAGCGCGAAATTAGGCAGTGTTCATATCGTTTCAAAGTTCAATAAAATTGTCAATGGAAAAAAGCAGGAATACATGCTAGCATGGCCAACAGTTGACTTTCGCGCTTGAATATTGTCACTGCGAGTGCAAACAGTTCATTTTCCTTCTTGACATAAAAATTACAATTGTAAAGGAAAGAACTTGATAGGGGGTGGGGGCACTGTGAGTTCAGCCCCGAACAAAATCTGTCATGAACTCACAATTTTTAATTTTAAACTACGGTCTGATCCCAAACCTTGGTATCTGTCTCTATGGCTCAAAGAGCTCATTTGATTGTCTTGAAAATATTTGCATTGAGGAGGCGGTGGTCAGAATCAAATGTTTGATTTAGTCTCTGTCTGGCTGACTGTTCGCCACGGGTTGGCCATGATCGGCAAGCTCTCAGTGACGGCCACTTTCGCCGCGATCTACGTCCACACTGCCGAACTCTTCCCAACTGTAGTTCGTGACAGCGGCATGGGCGTCTGCAATTCGATTGGACGCATTGGCTCAATGCTCGCGCCCTACATTTCCACGGTTTCCTTCAGCGTGGTATGTTTTATGCTACCTTCCACCGATAGTGATCGCCTTGAAGAGTAGACTTTCTCTAATTTGAAGAACCAAGATTCATATCTCAGCCCAAGAATATTTTACTTCACTTCAAACCAGATGACTGGATTAAACAGGGAGAAATTGAGGTGGGTAACTCTCGAAATTTGGGGCTCACGAACCGTCTCCCATTTTTTTCATACTCTACAGGATATATGCGTCCTTCTGAATGATTGTTCAAACATTCGCCTAATTTGAAAAGATCGAAAAAAGGCTTCTCAACTTCGCAAGTGACTGAACAGCTTTCCAGTCACCACCGGATATTAGAGGTTATAGAAATCGTTGAAGGCTAGTCCTATTGCTCATTACGCTCCGCAAACGGCGGTGATTTCAGCGAATCAGAAATTAATGGTACCTTATAGTTGACAGTGAAATGATGTGATAACGGAGTAGTGTCGCTCTGAATTAATGATATCAAAAATTATAAGACGATAAACGAGAGTTGGATAACAAAATGGTCATTCATTATTTAATGAGTTTAGGTAAATTCGGATGCACAATTCGAGTCGATGCTAATTTACGGCGCCTTATCGCTATCGGCTGCGGCTGTGTCACTTTGCGTACCGGAAACGCGCAACGTCGAGATGCCCGAAACATTCGAAGACGCCGAACGACCTACTTCTAATTTAACGTGAGACAAGTATATCGTTTTCAATGTGAGGCACCACTTCTATGCTGAGGCTGGAAGAGGTCGTGTTATCATTGAGACGGGAGGGGGACATAGGCGGGATATACAATTTATACTTTCGGATTTTGCGCACTCTTTCGAGATAAAATTTTGCATTAAGATATTTACCCAATGCTCATTACACTCGAAATTATTAAAAATTGACTGCGATCGTTGATCGCATTTTATCATCTATGAGTTGAAAATTATGAGTTAACAGTCCCATTTTAGGTTGCTGACAAACACAGAAAAATGCGGAGCTCCTGCGTCTTAAAAAGGTTTAACCTGATGAAACTAATCGCAGAAGATGGTACTCAAAACTGAAGAACAGCATGCTTTCGATCTCGAACTTATTACATGTTGACGTTTGTATTTTCAGTCACATCTGTATATGGTATTGGGCGATATGTTAATAACTCAACATGCTAACTGAGTAGCAGACATTGTAACGCAATATAGCTGTGATTGAGATATTGTTACTTGTTATAAAAATCATCACAGAAAACGTGAGAAAGAGAGAGAGAGAGAGAGAGAGAGCAGAGCATATTCACGTAACTAGGGATCACACTCTTTCGGACCAATGGAGGCTAAATTTTGTAAGCCTTCTCAAACTGTGACTTGTAAAGCTGAGAAAAAGGAAAACATTTTTACCTGGAATATGAGAAAAAAATAGTGATCAATAGCGCAGGAGGAAGCAGAATATTCGATATATGATCTTACATGTTCCATCGGTCTTGAATCTCTGTCATGTTTATGGTTGGCCTGATATTGATTACTGACTTTTAGATGCGTCAGCGCTGGCACTTCTGACTAACGCTTAGTTTTAGATATTTTGGCAGTGAGCCAGATATGCATGCACGAGGGGATGAAAAAGCAAGCGTCTCCCCATATCCAACAATATGGAAGTTATATACAGTTAATAAGCTTCTTATTTTGTGCGAAACGAAATGACTTTTTAGACCGGATCTTTTTTGATAACTTGTTTCTGAAACTGAATTCTTGTCTCTTGCCTATTACGAAGAAATTCACCCTAAGCCCAGTCGCCGACAATGCTCCGTACCAGTTGCCTCGAAACTCCCCTTCCTTCCTCTGTGAACCGATGTTGACGCGCCGTTGAAGTTAGTGCGAACAATCATCGCCGTGTTCTGCGGCTCTGACAGAGTGGCGCGCGATTAATCATTCGCTAGCAGTAATTTACTATCACTTAGTATTAATTTATCAATCAACGCAGTTTCTGGCGGGCGTTTGGTCTACTCTATTCGTTACTTGTTGTTCAGTGATGTCTGTCAGTCGACGAAGGATAACGACTTATGCTGGTGTTTTGCCCTTTCAAAACAGTGCAAATTATAACGTCCTATTTTATATCCGACAATAATGATGACGCGTCACGTCCCGAAGTGATGTATTATTCCCTCCAAAAATTGAATCGGACGCTGAAAGTGGCGTTTAAAATGGTTAAATTTGGATTTGTTTATCGCAAGCGTAAAAATCATATTTGTTGTGTCTAGCAATACGCTATCAAATGCTATCACAGTGATACTTGCATTTCACAATCCCACAACTTTTCAAAGACTGCAATAACTTATGTATTATGTTTAATTATGACTAATGCGTGAGCGATATAGTCGACGTCATAATTATCACTGTTTTAGAGCTAGTTCAATTAGAGGTTTTGTAAAAGAATGGCATTCGATTTTACGCTACTTTTCTTGTTAGCATAGGTGAACAAATTGTACTGTAGGCGCAAAGCTAGTTACCAACGAGCGGCAGAGATTCAAAAATGAGATTGATATTCAGCCGGAAACCTGGAGGGCGAATTGCGAGAACAGGGAATTCTTCAGTCCCCTCTAGCTTTTCTCTAATATCCTAATAGTGGCTCTACAAAATCAGTCTGCAGAGTGATGCAATGGCCATAATTGATATTGATATTGGTGCAATTGCAAGAATTTTACAAAAGTGTCCCAGGATCTCATATCACTAACTTTCAAACACTGCAATCTGAGATCGGATTTGCTGGGCATCATATTCCTACATTGTTTAATCTCACATCAGGACTATGAGATGTGGCCAACTTAATGCAGCTCTCCGTGACTGAGCTTCAAAGAAATAGACCCCAGCAATAAGTATCCAACTCTGACACCTCTTTTCCGTCTTGCATAACCCATTACCACCAGAAATCTATCAAATGCTCAGTAGTCGTCACCTTGCTTCAAGCATGTCTTCACTATCTCAAAACATATTTTTCAGCAAATGAGCACGCTTTCGATCGCGCTGTTATTATTCGTCGTCTTCATCTGTGTGGCGGTACATGAGGTCGAGTGTCGACACGAATGCTACGACTTTCACGTTCAACTGGGTATTAAAGGTTACAGAAGAGAGGCGAAAAGGAAGAAATGTGAAGCGCATCATTGTATTAGTCGACAAGTAACTGTGACGTCAGTCGATGGAACCGCCCATCGTTTCGTAGCCGGCAATTGCACTGACGAATCAACATGCAAGGCATGTTATCATAGTTAATATGAAATTCATGGCGCGTTAAACAAAGGCATCGATAATTTAGCGCGCCCAGACGACGTAACAATGAACAAATCCTTCTACTTACCTAGCCGATAAAAAATAAACAAGTTAAACGTTATTTCTAATAAGCTGTTATTAATATCGGGCCTTTCACTAAAATGCAAGAGGAAAAAACGATTATGACTACTTCCAATAGGCCGAGGTGGGTGATGCTCGTAATTTTTAAGTCATAAAAATGGTTACTTGTAAAAAATCGAATTTACAGGAATATAGCTCGTGCTTAACTGGTAACGATGCAATGAGGAGAAATAAGGACTTTGGAAACTCACTTCTGGCTCACTCCGCTAATATATACGGTAAGTTTTTATCCTACCTTACAAGTGATTGCGCTAAAAAGTATCAATTGTAAAAGGGAAAGTTTTGTTAAATTTGACATCAACTTTCGCGATCATACAATAAACTAATTATAAATATATTGACTGATTTGATTCTTCTTTAGACTGTGCAGTTGTACGCATAAACATATATCGCGGCGTTCTATAATTTTAAGTTCAAACGAACAAAATCAATTAATATATAGGTATTAAATCAAAATATGATAGAAACAGCTTAAATAGCGGTAGTTGGTGGGCAACCTAATATCGTACAGCTGATAATTTAATATGGCTATAGGAGGAAAGATGAAATTCGACATCGCCTGCTGCTGTTCGACTGAAAAATGCAATACAATAGCAAATCTGGAAACAAAATTAAAACACCTGAGTCCCGAGGCGACTTCAGCATCCGCAACGATTGCTGGTTCAGTGACGACCGCCTGCTTAGCGCTAATTGGTGTTTTCATTCGTCTGCTGTTCAGCTATTAGCTTAATTCTTGAGTGTTTGTCAGCCAAAGGCCTATTATTTATAAAACTGTTGCAGTTGAAGATTTGCGGAAATACAAGCGTTGTGGTTGGTCAGAAAATTAGACAAAAACCTTTGAATGATCAATCACTTCGCTTGCAATTTCATAATTCTCCAGTTGTTACAGCTTTATAAAGTGGGCCCTTGGCGTCCAGAATAACCTCTTACCAAAAACTATGCTCATTATATATTCAACTATTAAATGTACTTGAAATTCCAGGCGCTTTGAATTGAATGAATACATCAGGGTTCTTCGTTTATGAACGGCGCAAAAATATCAAATAGTATCTCAGATCCTAAAATCTCCATCTTTATCACTTTTGCCCGGAATTCCTTTGCTTCAGATGTAACAATCGTACAATGATGCATGATGAAATCGCTCTGTAGCTTTAAGCTTTATAAACTACCAAAAAAATCATGCAACGCTGAAAAAATTTTTAAGAAAGTTTTATCAGTGCTGTTAGACTTGCTTTCGAATGTAAGTAAGAGTGAAAAACGAAACCATTGCAATTTTTTTTATTACATACTGCTGTGAGAAGTTACTGATTACAATAATAAAATTGACGCCACCGTGTTCTTCAATAGAAGCGATTCATCATTATTACTACGGTCAATAAACATCTTCAAACCAATACGGTGGATAGCGGTGAGGGATTCGGTCGTGGACGACATGAGGATGGTAACGAGGCGAAATTATGTAGTTGCGCACTGGAAAGTTGTACCACCACCAGAAGCGTCGGTGGGGATGATGGTGATGAAAACCTGCTGAAGGAAATGACTCAAGAATAAAAATGTTAACCGCT
>NIUQ01001163.1:0-34243 GCA_002796945.1 Plectus sambesii | reverse complement strand
GGTGCTCACTTTCAACATGGAGGTGCGTAATAGGTTCAATAGAGCTTTGACACGAGGGAATGTGTTCAGCTTAGCTCTTTTATCAGAATATCAGTTTTTTCAGGACAGCGTTTACTGAGTTTTGTCGAAAATAGACCCGCGGGTCTGTGTCATAAAACTGCAATATATTGAGAATTGAGATATTGAGTCCCTATTGCACCTGAGTATCATATTTCGCGTATGATAATGCGGTGTCTACTGCGTAGAGCTCAAACTAGCTCCTCAAGTCTCAATTCACGAACAGTATTATGAAATAGGCTAAGGACCTATTGAGGAAAAAGGAGTTATCAGTCTTGGATATAAAACCAGAAAATATGTCCCAGGCTTACTATCGAGAATACGTTCAAAAAAGTCCCTCTGTTAAAGTTTTATCAAAGTCAAAGCGTAGCTGTAAAGTAAGCAATTCTATTTTACTAGCAGAATGTTCTGAAAGGCATAATTCAGCATTTATTTACCAGTGATTGTTACAGATTGTTGTCATGGAAGTGCAGGGATTGCAATCGGTCGCTGCAAATCGCATCGTGTACTGTACCATGGAGGTGGACGGCGGTTCTAAATTGCAAACAGATCACGCCGAAGCATCAAAGCCTTCGTAATCTTTTGACTTTGTTTCTCGAGCTGCTATGATTAATTATTTTTTAGCTGGGATACGCAAGGCGATTTCTCCACCAAGCATCCGCTTCCAATCGTCAAAGTGAAATTATATACAGAAGTGAAGAGTATAGTGTCGCTGGAAGATAAAGAATTAGGAAAAGTAAGTTGATTCCATTGATGCCAAAGAGCATTCATGAAAAGCAGCGATAATCGCAGATGTGGGCCTATAGTGGACGAAGATATGTTGATCAGACCTCTTGTATTTTTATTTTAGGTGATTATCCGTCCAACACCTAACTGTGCAAGAACCCCCGAATGGTACAAAATGACTGTAACGAAGAACAGCGCCGATCAAAATTTGAAAATTCGTATTGCCATTCGGGTGGAGAAGCCGCCAAATTTGAAGTATTGCGGGTATTGCTACGCACTTGGTCGCATCGCTTGGAAAAAGTGGAAACGCCGCTTCTTCTGTCTTGTTCAGGTACACTCGCGTTTATCGATTGATAAAAAAGAAGACGAAGATGGGATCAGGCAAATATTTCGAAAACACTAATGCCAGCTAATTTACAATATGATTGTACATCCAGGCCTGAAAGGATATTTGCGAGAAATGAAATTTTATGCAAAAAAGTGATGTTTATTATTATTGCACGCTGCAATCGTGTCGTCTCTCCCTGAGAAAGCGCCAATTTACGACTTCTTATTAATCACGCGTATGTATTGTGAAGGAGAATGCTGAGAGAGCAGAGTTGCTCAGGATAATTTATTATACAGTAAAACCCGGATATAAGAGACACTTTGCGATTTGCCGTGCACCTGTACTATGCTACAACACAGGAGCCAATCCTGGATATAAGAGACTTTTTTCAATTTCTTGAGCATTCTCTTATATCCGGGTTTTATTGTATAAGCAAATTAAAGCTAAAAACAATATCGTGCAGAAAGTTAGTTTGTTTAATTTTGGATTGCGAATGCTTTTAGTTGCTTTAAATAGGCAACGAATCGTTTAGGCTTAATTGGCGAGTACAATTTTTTGCACGTTTAAAAATAACAGATATCTTATTATCAATGCTGTTTTGATAGCTGTGTGCGAATATGAGCAGTCGAATGTTGTTCTCTGTCATACCATTTTAAAAATACAATTTTGGGATTATTTAGGTTTCCCAGTATGCTTTTGCAATGTGCAGTTATCGAGAGAAGAAATCTGACCCGACGGAGTTCATTCAGCTTGACGGCTTCACGATCGACTACATGCCCGAAGCTGATCCAGGTACGATTGATAATTTTCCTAGCAAAATGAGTAATGTCATTTTTTACTGCTTAGATCTTTACAACCAAGGTGGCAAACACTTCTTCACCGCCATCAAAGAGGGCGACGAGTTGAAATTTGCGACGGACGATGAGAATGAAAGGCATCTCTGGGTTCAGGTAGGAGTCGAGAAATCTATTAACTATTGAAATACCATCCTGTGACATCGAGCATGAAACGGCGTGATACAGCATTAGGGGAGAGTGCTGTTTTCTATGCAACATATTCGATGCAGTTCCGTCAAGTTAGTTTTCGTTAAATTGTTTGATTCACAAGTGTCGCTTCAATTTGATAAAGAGGAAAGAATTTTCCATAAATCATTCATCTCAACCTTAATCTTTTTTCCTCAGTCACGAGCTAAGAACCCGCTGCTACTGCATATACTGCTTGATGGGTAGTCTGCGCCCTATTTCGCTATATCATGCGGTTATGCGATACGCTTGAGGAACAACTCATTATCAACAACTTGAAAACTGTATAAATCAGCTATTTAAAATAACTCTTTTGAAACTGTATTTGGATAAACATGAAAAGTCAATATTTCACTTAATCATTATCTCAGGCGCTCTACCGAGCAACGGGTCAAGCTTACAAGCCAGTACCGCCAAAGCAAAGCTCAGTAGCGCCTTCAAAAGCGCAGGGGTTCGCAGACAAGGCCAGCAAACATGGAATGGACGAGTACATTACCGCCGATCCCGTGCGCTTCTCTCACGACCATCTCTTCTCGAAGCTGCAGATGCTGACACTCGAGTACCGACTCCAGGAACAAATCTGCTCATTGGTAAGGGAAAGTTGATAAAGCTGCAGTAAATCTGACACTTTTTTGCCGCAAGTGTACGTTGAGTATCTAGCAGATTATCCGTGATCTTTCACAACAGCGTTCTGTGGGGCAAATACAGCTCTCTCCAAAAGGAGTCCTGGGTAGCATCGCGTAACTTCATTATTAATGATTCATCAAAGTTGTCGCCAGATTATCTTTATTATCACAGAAATATTTTGCTTATTTGCTCACCTTTATAGTAGTTTATCGCAAGAATGCTAAAAGTACCTTTATTCAGGGTTGGTTCTCGCCCGGACAAGTGTTCGTACTCGACGAATACTGCGCCAGATACATGGTCAGGGGTTGTCATCGGCACGTGTCTCTGTTGAGCGATTTGCTTAACAAAGCTGACGAGGGTCATCTTGTTGATCCCACCCTGATTCACTACTCCTTCGCTTTCTGCGCCTCGCACGTTCACGGCAATAGGTACGAGCTAAATATTTCTTTTTTGTTCTACAGAAGTGCGAGCAGTATCTACAATTTTGTATAATGTGAATCGATGCACCATTATCTTATGTCTATTGAATCTGGCGTGTGTGTTGCATTCAGCAGTTCTGACCCATTGATCCTCGGATTTTATGGAAGAATCAGTCGATTTCAGCTTGTTTGGCGCTTTTTTGAAGTGCGAACGCGCGGTCGCAGAGCGTCGCAATACCTTGAATGTTTTACCAGTGCTCTTTTCATTTCATATATCATAACATGCTTCACCGCATGTTTGATACAATTTGCTCTTCATATATTTTGAGTGGCAGGCTCGAATCAGCTTCTTACCATTATCCAACCTACCATCTCCAATACTTCATTGCACACTGTTTTGAGTTTGCTGCAAGTATATAGAAGTGATCGGTTTGCTTCGGTAGAGTCCAACGGAAACACCTTTGTAGGTTGGGTAAACTGGGATGTCATGATTTTGGATATATGTGCAACGAATTGACGACAAGTGACTCATTTGTCTGGTAATTTTTATAGTTCGCTACTGCGCATAAATTAGTCGCAATCTGCAATCTAGCGGCCTGCTAACACGTCGTCAGTGCATTGAACGAATGATCAAAACGATGGGTATCTCAGTTTACCCAACTCTAAGAAGGCGCTTCTGTTGGACCAAACCGATCTAGACCGATCGCAGCTATATGCGAGCAGATCACTATTTTCAATCACCTTTCACTTTTCATCACATCTCTTGTTCTCTTTCCGTTCATTTTTCTCACAATATTCACAGTTACGGTATGTTTTTCGCATTTGCCAACCGCAGTGCGTCATTTGTTGGCCTATTGAATGAATGGATTGGCAATTGATATCAGTGGTGATCGTATGCATTACCGTGTCCATTTTCACTCTGTTTTAACACAATTTACAGCGAGGATAAAGTGAAACAGGCGGCCCTAACGGCCGGCCAGCACACCGGCCGGCATGCTGGTCCGAGGTAACGAGTCCCCGTGGTTTGGCTGACTATCTATCTCACCTGTTGTCTATTCTCTCTCTCTAACCTGGTAGCATCGCTTGATAGCTTAGAGATGGATCTGCTAATATTTTGAAACAGTAAGAGTTCAATCGTCCTCAAAAGTCAACGTTCGCAGACACGATTATAATCAGCTGAATCGTGTTTAGTGGACGAATTAAATTGAATATGTTTCTAATTAATCGAATAATTGAATTTCTTGACGTTCCTCAAACCGAAAGTGATCACTTGATCACAATTTCAATAGCCCAACTGGCATTTTCAAACTATCATAATATCAAGCGCTCCTACCGTATGCCGTTCCTCTGCATACCCGGCACGAATGCAGTTGCTCGTTCCCCGCGACTGTGAATGAAGCAGCTGGCTGCGTAGCTATTCGCTTCACCAACTCGCTTTGATTGTTGTCAGTTCCCCCGTTGTGTGTTACCATACTCAAAGGTGCATGTCAACATCGTTCTCAATAATACAATTGATTTTTTCGCTTAAAATGCGACGAACAATTTAGCCAAAGATTTTATTAAATCTGCCTTTGACTTGTGAACGATGTTGTATGAGTAATGCTATTAATCGGAAATGAAGTGGGAAGCATGCGTATAAGAATACGAGAATGCTAACCTGTCATAGTCGAAGGAGAGGCGAGCACGAAGGACAACTTTCTTCACGCTAGTGTAGTTCGCTAGCAAAACATAGGCGAACAACTACGGTGCTTCTTCTGCCTATGCAATCAATTCTCTCGTATAGATATCGCTTTGTGAAATCGCGTCACAGCGTGGAGACCGACATAATCTTTTGGTGGAAATCTATTGAATTTTGGGATTTGAATTATGTACTTGCACATAAAAACGTGCCACGCTAGTATGAAACAACCGTTCGTTGTGTACTATGCGTAAAATTGTACTTTTATAATGCCCAATTATAAATTTATCGGTGCACAGTGTGCAGCCATGTACCATTACCGACTTTTTGTTGATCCTATGAAATGGTGGAGTGTCGGTCAACGCGCTGTACGCGTATAACTGCAATGTTAGAACATAGAAACAACTTTGAGCTGTTCAAAGCGATGTTCAGTTTACTACCCATGGTGATCTCCGGAGCAACCGCGCCATTGGGTGTCGTGTTGTCTGTTAGATGCTCCGAAACCAATCTCTCGGGGCCTTTCAATAACATTCCCTTCGTTTTCAGACCCGACGGCGTTGGCACAGTTACGCTCGAAGAGAAGGAGCGCTTTCAAGACATCAAAGAACGTCTGAGAGTTTTACTCGAAAAACAGATTACAAATTTTCGGTATCTAGCATGAATTGGGCTGTTAATTCAACGAAATCGAAATTTCAGATATTGCTTCCCTTTCGGCAGGCCCGAAGGCGCGCTCAAGGGAACGCTTTCACTTCTGGAAAGGGTACGGTTACTCCACTAATTTCCATGCTGTAAAAGTGCGAATCCTTCCACACTGTATACAAATCAACCACCATTTGCTCAGCCATCCTGTCAGACATTTATTCATAGTACTGGCGGCAAAACCTACATCCTGCCTCGCAGTCCTAAAATTGAATTTGCCGCCAAAAGTTTGAATGGTAAGATTCTGGTCCTTTCAGGTGCTTATGAAAGACGTAGTAACACCAGTGCCACCGGAAGAAGTCAGAGGAGTGATCAGGAAATGTCTAGAGGACGCCGCTTTGGTCAATTATACGCGCATCTGTAATGAAGCCAAACTCGAGCGTGAGTTACGTTCTGATCTGCATGAACAGGTCGCCTTGACATCATCGGATGAGACAGATTTTCCAGCACAGTTATTTTCTCAAAATTCTGCGAGTCAAAATTTGCATCAGATGCGAAACTACAGTTTTTTTCATGGGTATTAAAGTAGAAAATATACCATTTCCACTTTGATAAAGATACATTTCAAATAACAAAGGACGCTTTGCTGAATCACAGAAAATGTCCTGTTCAACTGGAAAAGTAGCCTCTTGAACACTGTCCTCCTTATTAATGTGAAAATGGTATATATTGCAGTGGTGCAGGGGCTTGTTTCAGAAAGCTATCTTAACAAGGGAAACTCTACACCAATTTCTATAAAGTTCAGTATCCTAAAAGAAAAACTGAGCTCTATATCTTTTATAGATCAGAAGCTGTCGAGATTGGAGAATGAAGTTGTAATTGTTGGGCAAAACAGTTTTTTAACACAGAAATATGAATAATGTAAACTGAGAATTGAATGTTGAGATAGTTTTGCGAAACAGGCCCTAGGGATGAAATGTTATTAAGTCGTTTCTTCCATATCTGAAATGCTATGGATGGTTTCTTTTCTGTCTGTAGACCGTCAATAGCTTTAGCGATAGCTACGCATCTGACGAGACCATTGCTTGTCGTTAAATAGAATAGATAGGCACTTTCTTGTTTGATTTAGTTATTTTGCAACTTATCATTAGAATACTACAGTAGCGTTTGTCGACTATCAAAGAATTTCAACTCTATTTCCACGGAAAATACCATATGACTCCTTTTCTACAGTTTTTAGTCGGCTAATAGCATTCAAAGTATGTTAGATATTCGCCGGTATATTTCGATGCTATTTGCCAAATCAAAATTACCTACTCAGGATATATGAGTGACTGATCGGCGCGTCGATCGCGCTAGTGGTCATTTGATAGACGGTATTCATAATTTTTGATCTTTGATCGATGCGCTTCTAAATAGTCATTTGGAAAAACGCCAGGCGCGGGAGGATACCTATCAAACGGCCATCGGTGAGGTTGGCGCGCACCGATCATTTCGACTTGCACTAAAGTCCCCTGTAATATATCTGATTATTTTCGCCTCAGGACTCTCAGGAGGTGAGATGCGTTATGATGCCACCGACAAACTTCCAGCAGGCCAAAACGGTATTTTACATGGCGAAATCTCTCTTCGCACTTCTCTGACTTTCCGTGGCCCTATTTCGGAGTAAAATTGGTCGGACACACAATAATTGAGCTCTAAACATCATAAAGAGATTCTTAATTTCTTCGTCAGTAATAAAAAGTTTGAAGTTTTGGTCTTCTGCCGTCAGGGTTCAAGTAGAAAAATTGAACTAAACACACTCCTTTCTACTTTCTTTCCTTTACGCCTTCCGTTAGTCCCGCGATAATACGCGCATAATTAAAATTGTACGGTAATCCTTAAAAATGGCTTAGTTACGGACGAAGAAACTTTGAGTTCGGTAGAAACTATTTTCACGACCAATTTTGCCGGATTACCTTTTAGTCTACTGATTTTTCGCATTTGATTTTGCATGTGCTGCATCATCTCGGTCTCGTCTTATTTGATATCTTCTGTTGCACTACTTTTCGTGGTTCGAGCTGTCACTGGAAAAAATGAAGTCTGGCTTATCAGATGCCGTATTGTAACAATTCAGCCAATTTTCTGCCATTTTAACAGCCTAATGTACGCAACTTATTGAACGATACTTTCACTTTCAGCGCTTATCGTACTCGATTTTGAGCAAAACAGATAAAACTTGAGAAGCAAGTTAACTGTCCCGCCCAAAAGTAGCGCGGAGAAGATAGTTGGGACTGGACAGTCTGGGGCCAGTTTCGTAAAAATAATGTTAATCTGAAATGTAAAAATGTAATAACATTTCACATTTCATATTTTTGTGAAAGGCGTCTCTTAATCTGTTTATACTAACGAGGGCTTCGAATATTGTTCTTCGATCACTGTCACTCGTCAAAGATCAGTCTCTTTGCTTCTGTTTGCGGACAGAATGGACGATCCGCGCTGTCTTTTTTCGCAATACTTTCAGGCGGAACTGTAGTTTGTCAGTGTTTTGCTCATTCGAGAGTACGGTGAACGTTGTTGGACGCGCACTATCTGAGTCTTACTTGATATCCTTTCAGAGCGTATGGGGGAAGACGTGAGTCCGCAACAACGTATAGAAGACATGATTCGTGTGGCCGAGTTGTGCGTCGACTTGCTCAAAGAGAACGAGGAGCATCACGGAGAGGTATGATATGAGATTGTATTTGCTTTGTAAATGCAGCAGTGCGACCGCAACTGAGCAATATTCGATTTGCAACCAGTCGATTCTCGGCTGCTTTGTCCTAACGTTCGTCAGCATGAATTGAACATGTTTGAAATGAACCGCCGAGCCGACGTTTGTGCATGCTCGGAAACGACCTACATTTTCGGTGCAAGCGTTTCGCCATATCGTATCTTTGCAACTTTCGCATCGTCTCTCTTCCGTGAGCAGCGGGTGGAGGCGACCTTCTTTGCGCATGCCGATAAAATCCCACCATCTTCTCACCTTTTCTTCAAATCTTTCAGTCTCTCTTCTATCCTAGGCTCGTACTATCTATTTCCATGCCGAGCTGTCGAGCAAAACCGGCATTGTAACGTGTCACTTTCCGCGTTTTACCGTTACCGTACTTTCTTTCTTCCACCGTACACTTGCAGCAATTTCGTGCGGTAAGTCAGAGCTTTATGGATATCGCATATAGAGTGCAGATCGGTCGAACAGTAGCGCCGACTTTACTTCTTCCGGCTACTTAGCGTTTGTGCATGCAATGCCTGTGGTGATGCACTTTCGTCTCGTTTTCCCTCTTGTTTTGGCATGTTATGGTGAACTTCATCAGATTGCCTTGCCTGTTTCGCTTCATAATTATGTTATTCATACGAAGTAGCGTTGCCACCAAAAAATACGCGGCGACTAATACGTGACGTCTAAAAGCGCCATGTTTTAGCCGTACAACTGGAACTAGTGAACAATATTCGCGTGTATTTGCAGCAGCGCTAATCCGGAGCATACCTTGGATATTTCTGTTACTAAATGCAATGCACTAAATAACAACCTTATGGAACCCGCTATAAAAGCGCAGACGCCGTTTCGTTTTCTTATTTGCCTCATTTTTTGCGTCGTTGTTGTTGCGATTCGCATCCGAAATAGGTCTTACTCATCACTTTTGACACAGTTCCGTTTTTTCGACATTCGCACAGCTGATTAGCAGCTTCACTTGCCCCTCTAGATTGACAGACTCTTCACTCGAATTTAATCGTGTCAGTGTTAACGCGTTTCCCACCATTTTCAGGCATTCGCCTGGTTCAGCGATTTGCTGGCTGACCACGCAGAAATCTTCTGGTCATTGTTTGCTGTCGATCTCGATGCTGCCTTGGACGTCCAGCCCGCCGATTCCTGGGACTCCTTCCCCCTGTTTCAGTTGCTGAACGACTACCTCTGCTCTGAGCGTGCGTGTTTCATCTGCTTAATATTTTAAATGGCGCCGAAACTACTGGCTAGTCGACGCGCCCGGAGCACTGGTGGTCATAGGATTCACTAAATACGCAACTCTATGCATTTATCTGAGGCCTAATGAGGCTGTGTCGATACTCGCCGGAGATACGACGCGCCCATTGCCTTGGCTTGTTTCCAAAAAACTATTGCTATTTTTCCACTGTTTAATTCAAATGGCGAGTAGCGCACTGGTTATCAGCTGTCACGTGCGCGGCGAAATTTGTCGTGCCCACGTCACAACTGACCAATCACCGCATTTCCTCGTCCTTGCCATCAAATCAGATCCTAGTTCATAAAAAGAGTGTTGCAAAAGGGGGATTGCAAGCGCTAGAACTGTTTTTCGGTTATTTCCCGTTCTCTCATTAGTGAGCCGCTTTGCAAATTTGCTCTTACTCAATCCCGTAATTGATAGAGCAATAAGAGGCGCGGCTAGAGCTTTTGTTCAATCGCTTAATTTGTCCGCTCCGATGATGGCAAAAGAATGAACTCATTTCAGCATCCTTGCGCAATGGTCCGTTTCACTCCAAGCTCGTCAAGCAATTTGCTCCATTGGTCGTCCGTTACGTTGAACTAATGGAGCATTCTATATCTCAGTCTATCGAAAAAGGATTCGCTCGGGAAAAATGGGAACCAAGAAAGTTAGTCACGTTTTCTCCAATATTTTCTGCATAGCAAGCGATTGGATATAATTACACGCGATTCCCCATAACAAATGAATCAGAACGCGTTAAATAATAATTTTTTTAAAAAATTTCCTGAGCGTTTTGTCACACAATCGTGGGGTACGCTTTTGGAGTCCTCCCTCAACAGTGCGAGAGAAGAGCCCACTTTGGATGCGACAGTAGATTATGCGGTCGGCCGTCGCTTGCCTGACACCGCGATGTTGGAATGGAAACTTTCCGCAGCAGTGCTGCTACCAATTCCCCGACCCGCGGAGGGATGAGCACTTTGGTTAGGTGAGGGGTCGCCCTCAGCGAGAATTGAACCCGCGTCCTCGAGACTGATGAGTGCTGGTTTAGACCACTACACCAATCGACCCTTAGAGCGCGTTAAATAGATCCAGACTATTCATCAGGAGATATCATTTAAATCTGTTTAAAGGGTAATACACCCCGAAACGCTTATACTCTGAGCTGGGTGTAGTTTGATCGAATCATAAGGAGCCGGAAATCATTTATTGTTCAGCTGTTATCTCGCTGTGTATCCACGCGCGCATTCCAAAGTCTGGTTCGCGCCCTTAATCAGGACCCATTAATTAAACATAGCGCTACACTCGCATCTATCAACACTTAAGCCGAAAGATAACGATGCGAACAAGTCCTTCATACTGTGATAAATGACTCCTCGTGGTCCGATTAAGGCGAGGCTTGGGCCAAAGCAAACTATACGGTATAAATTCTCAGTGAGAACGTGTCCAATCTTTACAGCATAGGGTAGAAAATCGCCGACTTACCGTAGCCTTGCGCCCTAGCGGAATGTTACAAATACAGTAAAACTCAGATATAAGAGACCCGGATAAATAAAGACCCCGGATATAAGAGACGCTTTCTGATTTCCCGAGCATTCTCTTATCTCCGGGTTTTACTGTATTGCGTATAATTCAGAGACGGTTGTGCCACATCGGAAGATATTTATTGGAAGTTGGACGCATTGCAAGGGTTCGTGCACGACTTGAACTGGCCGGAAGAAGAGTTTGGCAAGCACCTCCAAATACGAATGAAAAATCTCGCCTCCGATATGATTTCAAAATGCGCCAATGGGTATGTTAATGTCTATTTTATATTTTAAGGTTTCTCTCACTTTGAGTGCGTGCATTCTACTTACTAGGCGGTCATACTTCAGTTCGTATTTTGTCCTTCGTCCAGAACATTCGCTCATTCTCTTCCAGAACATTCGCTCATTCTCTTCCAGAACGCAGTCTCCACTTCCTTATCCACCTTCCTCCTCCTCTCTTTGTACTATTAACCCTAACGCTCGTAATCAAGCAGGGAATTGAGAAAGATTCTCCTCTGTTCGAGTCTCTTCAGCCTTTTAGCAAGTACAATGGAAATCAAATAGAGTTTTATATACGAATTTGGCTGTACTCATAATTTTTTCATCATTAAGGTGGCGCTACAGGGATACTGTAGTGCATATTTGATTGCGCACATATCGTTGCGGGGGCATAAGAATCAGGATAATAAGAGAGGGAGAGATATGTCAGAATGTTGATTTCTCGAATTTCTGATTTGAACACTATCTTTATAAGATGGAATTATCGGTTTCTTGTAAGTAACGTAGAAACTGACAGTGTAATGAACTTTCTGCAGCACTTATCAATGCTTCGACCAGTTTATGCAACGTGCCAAGAAGACAACCGATTATATTCTTCCGACTGAAGTATGCGTCATGATTAATGTGATATTCGCGTCAAAAGCGCGCGCTTCTAAAATCGGCGGCGATACCGGCGAGGTTGGCACAATTTCTTCGTTTCTCATCTATAACGCAAGTGTCTGAACAATAATACTGTTTTAGCATAAGTATCATTCAAAATTGGATGAGACATTGGAGACTATGCTTCGAGACATGGAAACTGCCATTCAAGACAAGGTAATGCGGGCGTCACTTAGATACAGTAGTGAGATAAAAGGCGAAAGTTCAGACGACAATCACGCAATCGAAAAGATCTGCGTCAATTGAACCTTTGACTTCTTGATTTTCTATCTTAAAGCGCGTTAGATTTCAAATTTTTCCTATCGATGTCACAAAGCGTAAAGTTCAATTCTTATAGGTTCTTCATGAATTTTTTAAGCTCTACATATGAGGTTTTAAGAGAGTAACTACTCAGTTAACTTGGTAAACTAGATAAATCGGGCACTTTATTTACCTTGTTTTATCAATAAGGCTCTGAAACGAAGTACTGGATACGTAAATGAGCACGAATGGAAGCTAGGTAAAGTAAAAGTACTTATATCATTTAAATAAGCTAGGTAAGCTTGCTATCTTGCTTAACTAGTTTATCAAGTTTTGAAACGTCCAACCCGTTTCTAAATATCTGACCTATGTGAAGACCGCTCAAGTTTGCCTCTGCTAAAAGACGTAGTATTTTATCTTTTCAACTGACCTTGAATAATACTTGCAGTTTCTCGCGGTGCTGGAAGCAACCCTGGGAAAGTTGTCTCGCTATGACGAAGGCAATCCACTCGGGACCATCTTCAATCTTGCAGTACGTGTTTTTACTCTTTGAACGAATGCTCATGATGGCGCGAATTTGAATCTTGACGTGACTTTTGCATATGCCGTGTGGATGATGTAAAGATATGTGTATAACTGCCGATTTCAGCCAAATCCCAACTCGCTCTTCAATAAGGTAGTACCGAGTGGTGTGACTTTTAGCTCTAGCACAGCTGTTTGTGACCGTATCTATTTTGTATCTTTTTTGTTCTATGTAATGTCTTTGCAGTGGTACTTGAACTATTAATTTGTTAGTCCAATCATAGGTGTGCGTAGCTAGATTGAATAGCTTAGCTATTGTAGATTATCAGTCTTATTCCTAATCTTATGTTCTTCGCACTTCAATGTTTTTGCTTATTTATCAGCCGCTCACATGCATGCAGACTCATTTTTGACCAACTAGCCATTTGTTTGCTTTGAATGCAATTGTTATTCGGTAGCATTTATTTCGATAGTCACCTCACCTGTTTCGTTGTTCTCCTAATTTTATATCACCTGTCTCCTTCTCACAGCCGGTTATACATCGAGCATCTCTTACGTCTCCTTTAGATGAAAAACTTTGTCGGCGAACAAAGCTCCGTGATTGGCCAGATACAGGGTGCGGTAGGCGGAGCTTCGGCTGCGCATTCGCCTTCTCAGGTTCGTTTTGACACCGTAATGGCGCTAACATGCACCGGCATGTTTTCGGCGACGTATATTTGGCCTGAAGATGTTTGGCATGGCTGGTCTGTTTCTTATAACTGTTGAGAATTGGGAACTGAGGAACTGAGTCTCTTTTCTGCATCGCTATTATAGTAGTACCATACGATATGCGATCGCGAGACGCAACTTCTCACTTCACAATGCTCAACTGTTGTGGAATATGTCCCCTGTACTCAGTTGAGCTGTACGCAATTGAGATGTACACAATTTGCGAAACGCTTTGAAGGGGTTGAGGCATTGCTAATAGTTCACAAGTTCGTAACGTTGAAGCATTATCAACTGGTTTGGGCGTTCCCAATGACGTTTCCTCGAAATTAAGCTGCCGTGAGGTTAATTTTACAAGCCAAAAAAAAATTCTCGACTGTCAAAATAAGCGGAATGGGAGGGATTTATTTCGGAGACAGGTGGCAGCCTCCCGAATAGGCGGTTCGTAATTGTGTTCAGCGGCAAGCATCGCACACGCTGACATTGCATGTATGCTAACCATGGATATAATACTGTATTATTCTGTTGTTTTCGTTAGTGTTTAAAGTTAGAAATCGGCGATATGTGTACAAATAGTGTTTACCTTTCGTAGAAAACGCCTACCGCGCGAGGCTTCGATAATTTTTATGGATTTTAAGAAGTTTGATGGCATAGCTCGTGTCGCAGTTGTTGAACGTTTCCCGAGCGTACCAGGCTTAAAGCAAATATCGGAAATAACATCTGAAATCTGGTGGCCTGTTCCATAAAACGATTAGAACTGCAAAATTGCGGAACTGCAAGTGCTGTCAATTGTCATTTTCTGGTCATTTCCAGTCATTTCTGAATTAATGACCTCGCTTGTGCTTCCGCAATTTCTCACCTCTGCAACTGCAATAGTTTTATGAAATAAGCTCCAAATTGCGCGGCGTGGCATATTTAAACATTGCATTTGCAGTGGTCCTGTTTCGAACTTTAAATGATTTACGTCGTACTTGCGCTTGTTCTAGCAAAGCGCTTAGAGAATATGATCCCGCTTCGTAAACTACCTGTTTTACTTAAATTTTGCTCGGTCAACGGCTGCGGCGCCAACTATGTTTTACTTCATTGATGTTTGACTTGTGCTCACCGTTGTTATTGTTGTTTGCGTGTTTGTTCATCTTCAATATTAGAGTTATAATTCTGATAGAAATTGTGCGTCGAACATCCTTCAAAAATTTCATTAGTAAGAGCAGAGTATGCAATTATCAGCATGCATTTATCGTCAAATTCTACCATCTTACAAAATTGCGAGGCTTTTGAAGAATGTCCGACGCATTCTCGCACGGCCTTGTCGCTCTTCGATATTGTTTTGCACTTAGTTTGGATAGTTGCACACTGCATGCACGCGTCTTTCGTATTCTAGCGACGCATGAACTCGTTCATGGGTGGTAACAAGAAAAATGTGCACGATGAGGACTTTGAGCACTACAGCCGACGACGACCACCACCCCGGTTCGACTGGGCACAGTCCGCGTCTGCGTCCGCCGACGTTCAGCTCGACGAAGTCAACGCCATTCCACCACCGTCGCGCAGCATTTCACTCCCTAATCGTCCTGTGTGTTTGTGGCTTTTTACGTATACCGTATATGATCTAATAGTCTCCGAGGGTTCACATATTTTGAACCGTCTTAAGACGCGTCTGTTTAACGGAGATACTCGTATTTCGAGTTTGCTTGTATCAAATTTGGCATAATGATAGGTTGGATCGAACAAGCTTAATCAAATTAAGGCAAAATAGATTGGTTCTCTCTCTGGAGACTACTTAATTATTTTGATTATTTCAATCTGCCTGTAGTGTGAGTCTATTTGAAGTGGGGGCCTTATTGGGTTCTATTCGATCATATACGATATGACTTATTTTTTTCTCTTCTATGATCGACGTCAGCGATTTTCTCTTTCCATTTTGACCACATCTCGCTACTTCAACTCTAACATGCAAATTACAATAAATGATACGCTGACATCGATCAAGAAATGGTTCTGTGTGGCTGAATGTCTTCTTGCACGAACAATGCACCACTTAGAAGCAATTAGTCGAAATGCCCGAGAAATACTTTGATTATATTTGATCATTTCAAAGTAGCATAGACTTCTTTCTGATTGAATGTTTGGAGTGTTATTTAGTTCTGCGTGGTAGATTGCTTGTCATAGTTGATGAATGGTCTGACTGAAAGGTTTACGCAGATTTACAGCAATTTGCGCGCGAGTTGCGAATATGCGCAGTTGATTATAATCCTAAATTAACGTTGCGCTTTGCTCTCATCGCAATGCGCAATGAATTTTTTGGCCATTCTTGGCCACGAATAGTATGCGCGATCCTTTATGAAAAGCGTAATGCCGCATTTATACTTATTTTATTAGCTATGCAAGTATGAAATTAAGAATTGTGAATCGTGCATAGCATACCAAATAATACGGTTAATTTTCAAAAACTATTATTCGGCCAAAGAATACTGAAGCATTTCATCAGTGCCGACTTGTAGTTAACTGAACAAGAGTGTATATGAGTTGTTTTTAGAAATCCGCTGTTAATCGCGGTCCCACTGCAAACCAGTCGTCCGCGCATATGGGCCAGGCATATATTACTTTTATGCGAGCTTGCACCGAACAGTTGCGCCAAATTGTTCACGATGAGTTGTACGTCAACGCCTTATTCGAGGTAAGCCTATTTCGGCGCATACTTAAAGCAGGAACTAGATCAGTCAACATTTTATCACAAACATATCATATCTCCTTTAATAAGGACACATTTTAAACTCTATTTAAATAATTTTTTGTATTTGTTTAAGAAAAATGTTTGATTTCAAATGAAAATGGTAAATATAATGAGATCGGCCTACTGGAGTTTTCTATGAGTTCTATCTTTAAATGTGATCAATATTCATGTTATAATTTAGCACTGGTACGACGGCCAAATGAAAATGATGAACAACTGGCTGACGGAGCGATTAGAGCAGTCACTTTCTCAATATCAGCTCACCTGCCTTTCGTTCATTGTCAAGGTAACACAATTTACACGGCGCTTAATCTCTTTTAGCCCCGCGAACAATCGGCGCGCTTTCCACGAATGCGTTCTCATTAGTAGCGATCGCAAAGTTTCGTGAAATTGGTCCCTGTACGTCGAGGTCATGCGTCAATAAGAGATTCACTAAAACTACTGCGCGCTGACTCATTCATTCAACTGCTGAAGACGCAAATTTGCAGAAAATCTACTCCGACTTCGAGCTGCATGGCATCGACGACGAGAAGATTAACAGTAAGACGTACCAATCGGTGTGCAGAAGAATTCAGCTCGAAGAGACGAACTGCGCCCTTTCCGAGTCGTCGCATGGTCCCTCCTCAACCGTCCCCTCCGCCGCTGCCGTCTCCGGCGTCGCCAGCCAGGCCGTCTCGAACGTCGGCAACATGGTCGGCGGTGCCCAAGCCAAAGTTTTCGCGCTCTTCAAATAGCACACTATACATCAATCAACAATTTTGTTACCTTTTTCCTATGCCGTCGTTTGCTTGAGGCATGCAGGGGACGTTGTTGTTACCTGATGTAAACAAAACACATACATACGATATGCATAATTAAATAGAGAGTCTACGTTATAGCGGTGTTAGTACAATCCGCGTCACAGCTGCTAACCGATTTCTAACGCGTCGCGCCTAAAAGCTGCAACGCGCGCTTATTGTATGGAAATGTGGTACTTGGAAGGGTTAAGACTAGAAACTTGGAATAGTTATACCGAACACGCGCAACGAACTCTTGTGTCTTGTTTGCATATTTTTTCCGACAACATGCAATAAGAATATTGTCCTAGTACGAAAACTACCCTTTCTACCTGCTCTATCTCCTTGGTTTACGGCTGTGACACGGATTGTTCGAAAATTAACTTTGTTAAATACAAGTAAAATATGTAACCCGTCTAATTCGCTACTCTAGATATCCATACATAAACTGCCTGCCTCACCTATTCGTGATGCGACGATGTACTTTTCGGTTGTCACAGAGAAGGTCGTCTTTTCCTAACGGTGACTGTACTTTATTGCGTTCCCAATGTGGCGGAGTTGACAATTTTAATATGCAATTTTCTCCCACGCGTTGTTTGCAGATTTTCTTTTGATGACAGAGATGAATACTGCGTTTTCACTTGTTCGGCCTACGGCCTTTCCCAATGAAGCGCTCTGCGATTTTTCGTTTTCGTCTGAGTGGTTCGCTTACTTTCTCTTAATTGCTGCAGTCTCCTACCGTTTGCCTCCGACTTAATACTGAAGTATACAAATATTTATGATTTCGCCTTTTTTCGAAATTATTTTACCCCCAATTAATTCCTCACTACTGTAGGCCTCAGTATTTCGTTGCGGCAAATGGTCTGCCTCAGTCTTTGGATGTTACAGTCTACGTAATCGGCTAGTTTGACTGAACTCTAGTCAATTTCCTTCGTTTTTGACTGCTGTTGATTTTTGTTTTGTTGCTCGCTAAGTTTTGCTTTACTACTACTGTGGAAGCTGTGATCTGCTATTGCTTTTATGGCCTAGTTTGAAAAGTTATCTTTTTAAATTCGCCTGCCCTCTGTACTCTGATGTTCTACAGCTGACCCCATCTCACCACATTATCATAAATGCTTAGCAGAAACGAATAGGCAACGCTTAAAATTTGACAGAAAATTTCTATTCTATCCCTTTAAGTGTTAGGAACCATTTTTACCTAAACAAGGCCACTTTCATGTCAAACAGGACAGTTTCCAAATCAAAAAAGGATATTCGCTAAGTCAAATCCATATGGGAAATATCCTCTTTGAACTGAAAAATGTCCTCATTGAAGGTTTAATGGTGTATTTGTAAGTCAAGCTAACGTGAGACACAGTACCTACAAAAGGCGTCCCTAAACTGATAGTTTTATGGAAATTTTATAGTCTCTGCTGAGTATTCTGTTGTTTTATGAATGAACGTATTTCGGTTTCGCAAATCCCCGCGTGACTCTGTGAAGGTGTTGGCAGATACTCCTTTCGATATGGATTTTTGCTGCAATGTGTGTGATACGTATACAGTGCTATTATTGCATTCGAACCGAGCAGAACAATTTTTGATTACGAGCGTATAAACGACGACGCAGACTGTATGCTCACAGTTTTCCAAAGAATAAAAGATATTACCGCACTTGCAATAAACAAACGAGACTTCCCTTACCTTGGTGACCAGAAAGCGTTTAGAACCTTTATGCGGCATCTGCTCATTTAGTTTAAAATACTCCTACAGTATGCTTCATAATTCTGAGCAAGCATGGCAGTGATTCGTCATCCAATTCAAGTGCGCGTCACATTAGGCGATCTGTTAAGCCTAATAGACCCCACGCGAACATTCCCTTATTTTCTCATGTCGTTCGATATTTATGCGACATTTGCAGCAAAAGATATGGAGAGCATAAATAAGAAATAGTTTTTCAATGTTTTATTTTTCCTTTAACACTTGTGGCAAATTAACATCCAGCGCTGCAAAGTTTAAAGTACAAAGAAGGATTAAAGATGAACTTCAATCTTCCCTTGCAGTGGAGAGTATACCGTAAATCGCTGGTAAGCTACGTGTGATAAGCTACGACGCGGTAAGCGGACTACATTCCGAAGCGCTCGCATTCACAATCAGGACCAAGTTTCACTAAACTATTGTCATTCCATCTGCTGCAAGCATAATTGTGCGAAGCGTGATGACTGACAGGTTTTGAAGCGAGCGCGAAGGTTTCTTTCCGCCCGCCTCTTCACCGACCAATCAGCGCACTCCTTTACTTGTGTTCGCAACAACTGCCATGACAACAATTTCGTAAAGTTGGCCCGACCCTGTCAGCGCAGCGTTTTACAATGTACGGTGCCTACAGCTCCGAGCGAATCCAGTTTCACTTTCACGATACCATTAGCTACGATAAAATGATACGATATCACGTCACAAGTTCACAGCTGAATGAAATACTGACCATTGATATGGTATGATTTTTGGTTACTGATATTAATTATTACTCGTTCACTGGTTGAGTTGACAAAGCGCTATCATGATTGAGACCATAGAGGTGAGGCTCAGGCAAATTTCAGAAATTTTTAGAGCTCTCCCAAGATAAGCTTTACTACTAAAGTGGAACCTAGGTATTTGACCGTCGCACTGTTCCGTTCAATATTTCCCACCAGCATACAGTACTGTGACAGTAGACATAGACAGCGAGTATGAATTTCAAGTTTTACCTCTGTCATATCACATTTTCTCAATATTTTGCCAAAATTGTAAAAGTAACGCCATTATGTTTGTAGTTCAAAAACTCATTTCTCATAAATACCACATGCAGGCCCTATCCTCAAACATTGCCCTATGTGCTTCGATAGACACCCTCACCACTCACCTCGTAAGTGCCACGACTATGACTTCTCGCTTTCGTCGTATTGCGGTATATGAGTACACCGCCAATAATAATCACAGCAACAATCAATATAGCGCCAATGACTATACCGGCAATCGCGCCGCCAGAAAGACCCGATGATGCTGCGGCCGGCGGATTTTGCGACGAAGGAGGGGTGGCAGCGGTGGTGGTGGGCAGGGGGTGGTTCCCTCCCTGAACAGTCAGGCTCCCGCTGCTATCTGACTGCGATACACCATATACCAAAGCATAGAACTGATCAGGATTATCTGAATCGAGCTGCACACCAAATGTGGGTTTAGGAGGGCAGTTAGTGAACGTCTTGTTTTGAATGTCCTGCAAGCTAGATCCATCAACAAATATGTATTGTTCAGAAGTAGTGGTGGAGTTTAAGATATTGACACCAACGCTATCATTCCAACAGAATGAACCATGCAATGAAAGTCTGCCGGTAGTTACTTGAAGAGTGAACGTGATGCCAACGGTAAGATTTTGAATCAGAATTGGTTGCTTGTAAGGATTAGAGCTGCTGGCAGTAAAATTTGGTGATGTGTAGGTTGCGTTGCTAGTTATTGTTGGCTGAGTGGTAGTCGTTGTAGCAGCAGTGGAAGTTGTCACGTTCATTACAGCCGTTGTTGTGTTTGCGCCAACTGTCATCATTGGTGTCGTTGTAGTCGGCGTTGTTGTCGTTGGTGGAGGTGTTGTGGTAGGCGTCATATCTCCTGGTCCAACCACAATGATTCCGCTGCTTGTACCGTTTGCAGCGCCAACAAGAGTTAAATAGACAGTAATACTTTGAGCTTGGCTGTCCAACTGTTTGGCAGTGTCCTCACTTGAAGCTTCCCTTTTGTCTCTCAGAAGTGTTCCTGCAGAAGTTGTCGCTTCTGCTCCAGTAGTTCCCGCAGTACCAGATACCGCAGTTCCTGGCGTTGTTGTTGAAGCTGATGAAGCTATGTTTGAAGGACTAGTTGATGAACTAGCGCTCACTGTTGGTCCTGAATGGCCCACAGTAGTGTTTAGAGCTTGTGGTGTTGGAGAGGCTGTAGGCGATGATGGCATGCAGTTTGGAAGCCCATTCAATCTCCCTGCATCCAAGAAATATGCACCTGGAGTTCCAGCTGTCACGTCTAGTAACTTTTGTGCCTGACTGATAGGACAGTTGGGCGTGGTTGACGCGTACACGAAAATTTCTCCAGTTGTCACATTGAGTGATATCGTTGTTCCAATCTCCAGATTTACATCATGGATATTAAATGCTTGCTGCTCATTCCAGTACAGTGCCACACTTTGCTGCAGAGTATCATTATATACATCAGGCCCAGATGGCAAAGTTGTCGTTGTTGGAGGTGTATAGGATGGTGATGCAGTTGCTAAACTGGATGTTGTAGTTGAAATTGGGTGATTTCCTTCTTGAACAGTCAGGCTCCCGCTGCTATACGACTGCGATACACCATATACCAAAGCATAGAACTGATCAGGATTATCTGAATCGAGCTGCACACCAAATCTGATTATAGGGGGGCAGTTTGTTAGCGTCTTGTTTTTAATGTACAGTAAGCTGGACCCATCAATGAAAATGGCCTGTTCAGAAGCATTGGTGGAGTTTAAGAGAACGACGCCAACACTATCATTCCAGCAGAATGAACCATGCAATGAAAGACTGCCAGTAGTTACTTGAAGAGTGAATGTGATGCCATCTGTTAGATTTTGAATTAAAAACGATTTCTGGTAGGGAGTAGAGCTGCTGGCATTAAAAGGTGATGATGTGTCGCCTCCGTTGTTAGAAACTGTTGGCTGAATGGTTGTTGTTGTAGCAGCAGTGGAATTTGTCACGTTCATTACAGCGGTTGTTGTGTTTGCGCCAACTGTCGTCGTTGGTGGAGGTGTAGTCACTGTAGTATTTGATGGAGGTACCGTTGGAGGCGTCATATCTCCCTGTCCAACCACAATGATTCCGGTGCTTGTAACGTTTGCAAAACCAAAAAGAGTCACGTAGATAGTCATATTCTGAGTTTGGCTGTCCAACTGGGAGGTGGAGTCCTCGCTTGAAGCTTCCCTTTTGTCTCTCAGAAGTGTTCCTACAGAAGTTCCTGCTGCTGTTGACATAGCAGTAGTGTCAGCTGCTGCTGGTGTTGCAGTAGTCCCCGCTCCTGGTGCACCAGTTGCAGAACTGTCTGATGAGCTTGTACTTGAACTAGAAGACGATCTGGTGGAAGCGACAGGTGGGCTTTGCGAGGTTGGCGAAGATGAAGGTGGAGCCGCTGATGATCCTGTCGAAACCGTCACTGGTGGCGCTGATTGCATTGTTGAAGTACTAGCACTTGAAGTAGGTTGCATTGAAACTGTTGATTGTGTGAAGCCAGGAGCATTAGTTGAAGTGGACGAAACCATGTTTGAAGGACTGGTTGATGAACCAGCGCTTGCTGTTGGCCCCGAATGGCCAACAGTAATGGTTGTAGCTTGTGGTGTTGGAGAGGCTGTAGGCGATGTTGGCATGCAGTTTGGCAGCTGACCCAAAGCTTTACTATCCAAGAATGTTCCGGCCGAATTTCCAGCTTGCACGTCTAGCAGTATATTTGATGCACAGTTGGGCACACTTGAAACGAATGCGAGGATTTCTCCATTTGTCACATTGAGTGATATCGTTGTTCCGAGCGTCAGGTTAACATCGTGAACAATATATACTTGGTACTGATTCGGGAGTAGGGTCACATTTTGCTGTAGAGTATCATTATATACGTCAGATCCTGGTGGCAAAGTTGAAGTTGTAGGAAGTGCTTGAGTTGTTGTACTTGATGAAGGTGATCCAGTGGCTCCTCCAGTAACTACTGGCGCTCCAGTAGCTCCTTGAGTAACTGCTGGTGCACTAGTAGCTCCTCCGGTAACTCCCATTGTACCAGTTGCTCCTCCAGTAACTGCGGGCGCTCCAGTTGCTCTTCCAGTAACTGCTGGCGCTCCAGTAGCTCCTCCAGTAACTACCGGCATTCCAGTTGCTCCTTGGGTAACTGCTGGCGCCCCAGTTGCTCCTCCGGTAACTGCGGGCGCACCAGTCGCTCCAGTATTCTGTGTCCTGGCAAGCGTAATTAGTGCTGCTATGAGCAGCAACACATTTAGTGTCCGTAAAAGCATCATCGCGAGCTTTGGTGGACGTGTGAAGAAAGAGCTGCCGTGGTGACAACGAGCCTTTCAAAGGACGTCGCTTAAACTGCCCCGCCTTTAATCGCCTGCAACGCTATAAGTCCAACTGCTTAACAATGATAAGAGGCTGCAGCGTTCCCTTTAAACTTTATCCAAGCATTATTTATTCAGGTCGCGCCCTGTTCCATCACTTTAACAGAGTTAAGATAACTTTCATCACATCGTTATCAATCACCAGTGGAATGACAATAGCAACTGACGAACGCACCTTTCCGCCCTCTAACAAACCTGACTCAGTCTTTTACGCGACGGTTTCGTATAGTAACAAGATATTCGACAAATTGCAATAATGAATGTCTTTAGACAGAACTGAGTGTTCAGCAATAACATCATCTTCCCCGCTCATATGAGTGTCTGCTTCATATAGTTGATTTCAGTGTTATGATTTTGCCGAAAGAGGCTTAATAAAGATATTAATTTGCGTTATCAGTATGGCTAGCTCCGGTGTAGAAATTTCTGCATGTATGACAATCGATGACTTCTGAGAGAACGTCGACAAATAATGATGCTCTGTTTTTTGTTCAACAACTATGCCGATCCATGTATGACCCCCCTTGAGCAACCTTTACTCTCTTGTCTATACTATCAGTCCAATTGTGTCCGATCATGAGGAGGAACGCGTCGGTTTGTTGAAAAATTAATTATATCGCAGTTATTTGGGAAACTGATTAGAAAAATTCGCTGCTCTTGCATTCCATTTCGTCACTCTTGCTTTCTGTTTCGTCACAGTAGCATTCTTAGTAAATGAGGAGATAACGATATAGAGTGTAAGGGTGGCGAAATGGAGTGTAAAAGTGACGAACTGGGATGACAGCAGGTGTAAATACGTTACGGTGTCAGCTTTTAGAAGAAATTTGCATTTTAATTATTGAAGTTGCTTCTTTAATCCAGTTTAGTAAGAGAACTTTTTCCAGCGCAGCAATGTGTTGCGCGGCAGATGACATCATTGCTTTTGAATGACGTGCAATGCGCCGGGAAGTCCGTCAACGGCTGTAGTGCGGATTATATCAGCGAGATACGGCATGGAATAATAGGCGTAATACCGACTGCACTATTTACAATATGCATTGCCTTGTTGAACTGAGGAGGTAGAAATGTTGACAGTAGAGCTATCTATATGCATGTTTGACAGCTCAAACTAGAGGCATGGAGACGAAAGCATACAAAAATTTGTGAGCAGTGTTCCTCGCTATACTACGGATTACAAAAATTCATGCGGCTAACATTTAGCTCGGAAGCAATTTATAACGATTCAGTCTCAGTCTTTACGAAATCGAATGCAAAAGTGACGAAGTAGAAACATCAGAAGTGTAACTTTACCAAATTTATGGACTATTTCTTGATATAATTCATTTTTTACTTTTATGACGACAGACACCGAGCGATGCTGAACAAGTAAGTGGTAAAACAGAACAAGATTTTGATACAATTCGTGAATAAAACAGAGAAATTTCCCTACTATTGAGTAAAGTATTCAAGTAGGAGCATAATCAGTACTATATTATCTTTTTGAAAATGTCATTTTCATGAGCTGGATGTTACTGTTGCTCACGTCCCTTGGGTGAACATATGCTATGATCAAATGGCTGTTAATGTGCACTGTCATTGCGTATTGTTAAGAAGCGCGCAATTTCGAAGTAAGTATTTGCAGATTTTTATTATGTGTAAATACCGCAAGTGCCTAATAAAAAAGCCCTGCGCCCTTAGGACGTAGCCAAGATACAGTTATTGATTTTTCGCCTATTTGTCACTCCTAACACGCTGCGATTGCGATGAAGTGAATACACTGAGAAGACCAGGAGGGCTTTATTCCTGTTCAACTTAGAAGAAAGAATAAATCACTGTCATTTCATCTCAAACTGTCCTATCGATGGCAACTTTACGGTCACGCTCCGTACGCATCGAATACTGAACAACATAAGCGGTTACTGCATGCTAACAGCAATAGAAAAAAGTACTCCAATCACAACAGCTTTCATATCAGACAAGTCATACGGCGCTCCACTAGGTGACGTGGTTGTTGCTTTCACAGTCGCAGTTGTCGTCGAAGGGGGATCAGCGCCAGTTTGCCCGGAGATTGTACCCGTGTTGGCTCCGTCCATACCATATAAAATGACATACATTGTGAGCAACTCACTGTCTTCAGACTCCTCGTCCCTCTTTCGCCTGCGACTGTGACTTTCGCCTGAGTCGACCTCAGGGGGAAAGTGCTCACACTTGGTTTGATTGTATATCCAAGTAAGGTTGGTTGGGGAGAGATAAGTTTGATCGCCGTTCGAACTATTCCCGATAGTCATTATCGAAATTGGTTCCGTGGCATTCGTTTCCGCATTCGCATGCGTGGCATTGCAGAAGGAGATGAAAACATCAAACCCTCCTTCTTCGACGGTGAGCTTCAGTGTATATCCATTGCTGATGTTCACATTCGATATAGGAAATATCTCCGACACGCTTTGATTCACTGATACATTTCTGCCATTTTGTGTGATAGCATTTGGCAGCGTTGATGTGGTTATTTGCTCAGTTGTTGCGGTTGTAGGAGCGGATGTTGCGCTGGCGTCAGATACTTCAGACGACTGGGTTGCATTTTCAGTTGAAGTTGGTGTTACTTCAGACGACTGGGTTGCATTTTCAGTTGAAGTTGGTGTTACTTCAGAATGCGATGTTGAAGGTGACATTGAATGGGATGATGATGTAGCAGAAGTGGCGACTGAATGTGTCGCCGTTTCGAGAGTGGACATAATGTGCAAAGATGATTGATGGGCGGCAGAGGTGGTAAAATGGTCCGGATTCAGAGCCGTCGAAGTCGTCTCTATTCCCGACGTTGTTTCGCTGCTCCCTGTTGAAGTTTCAGGGGATGAAGCCGTTGAACTCTCTACATGACTAGTTGTTGTAGATTCTGAAGTGATAGCAGTTTCAGTTGGAACAGCTGTCGACGTTGATTCGACTTGTGCCCCGGTTGTAGTTTCGTCCTCTCCTTTGGCGAAATTTAATCCGCCGAGAAACAGCAGCAATATAACAGCATACATTTTGCTGCAATCTGACGTCAGCATCTTCTAACAGACAAGAGTATAAAAAATTATGGAAATCTACAAAGAGCAACGGTTGTTCTGTATATCTCGCAAAATCCGTTTCTCCCAAAGCGGCCGACCCGTGGATGAGACGACGAACCAAATAATGCACAAGTCCATCTTATTCTTTGCTCAAATATGAAATCGAGGTGTGTGACACGATGATTCAAATTTATCGCATATCCTATGGTCGACAGAGTGGTGCAAAACGGAATTTCGGTAAAGTAAATAACGTAAAAGGCCATCTCATTCTTGCTCAAACATGCAATCGGGGTGTGGCACGATGACTCAAATTTATCACCATATCATATGGTCGACAGAGTGGTGCTAAACAGAATTATGAGGCCCATCAATGACGATGGGACTTGCGTGCTCGTGTTGAAATGTCGTTTCGGTACATTATTAGGTTTGTTGGTTGAATGATGAGGCAAGTATAACAACTGGGAAATAAGACGACTGACTGGTCGCGCGCCATGGGGTTTAACGATTGCTCCAATTAAGTGTTCACTTTTCGAGAATTTTCCCGATAAACACTTTTCGTGTATGTCACAATCGAGACTGGCGAGATTATTGATTGACTGCTGCGGCCACAGAAAGGTTCTCGATTAACTGGTCAAACAGTAGTCGGCTCCGGCGCCGTTCGAACACTTAAAAGGCCATGTGGATGCAATCCTATCCGCGTTTTGCCAACGGCATCAGAGGAGCGTGACGAAGGGCAATGCGTGAATCGCAACAGTCTCTTATCCAATAAGTCCTAATGAAGTTGCATATTCACTTTTATAAGGACACTCTCGAAGTCAAATCAAAATGAAATACCCCCTCTTTGATATCGAAAATATCTTTAATGAAGTGAAAATGACTTGTAAAACTATTAATTCTCGTGTCGCGCCGCGATCCTACTGATGCGACAGTTTCAATGCCACTTTATGCAGTTCACATCAACACTCTCTCGTAGTACAANCTTGTCAAACTATTAATTCTCGTTTCCCGCCGCGATCCTACTGATGCGACAGTTTCAATGCCACTTTATGCAGTTCACATCAACACTCTCTCGTAGTACAAATAAAAGCGAATTTTTTGAATTCGCGCGTTTTCTTGCAAATACAATTTATGTTTATCCAAAATCGGGCAGTGATTATGATATTTAATTCAACCAGCGACTGTGACGCATACTTAATCTATCTCCAGCTTGCGCCGACCGGCATCGACCACTAACCGTATGTTACACAGTTGAGCATCGAATTAGACTCAACTGGAAATTTGGTGCTTCATTGTAAACTGCATACGACCGCAGCTGTGCGTCTTATAGTATATGACTCATAGTAATGCATCTACACATTCATATTATTTATTCATCTCGTTTCCTTCTTTGGTATGTCAACAAATACAAATATTTTGATATCAACAAAATTTAATTATTTATAGGATACTGTAAAGAGATCGCTGTATCCTTTGATAGGTTCCGCAGAGTTCACCAGTGCCGAGCTTGAGGCCATTCGAAACATATGCAACTACTAGCTGATGCTCAGGATCAACCAAAATGCTCTGTCCACCATAACCATAGTGACCAATTAGCCATTTACCCTAAAATCAGTAGCCTGTACCATAAATCTTTTCACTTCACTTCCGCAGTACTTACCACTATAGTTGGGTGCTTCTCGTAAAAGAATCCATAACCTTTCACAAGTGGATAAAGAACAACTTNCCAACAATCTTTTCACTTCACTTCCGCAGTACTTACCACTATAGTTGGGTGCTTCTCGTAAAAGAATCCATAACCTTTCACAAGTGGATAAAGAACAACTTCATCAATGTGCCAATAATCAATAGTGGGAGTTTTCAATAGTTCAAAGGTAAGATTTGATAGTAGCGTTCCGTTGCTTGCCAGCGCAAATATTTTGGCAAAGTTCTGCGCATTTGAGACGCCTGTTACGGAAGGTAGATCCAATTGCTGCAGTTCTGGACTATTGAATGCCCTGATATCCTGAAATTTTCAGTTTTATCTCAAACAGTTCAATTCAGAGACTTTAGTTGAAAGAGAACATACCGCCCAGCTTGGATTTTCATAGATTTTCTGGACAATTGAATTTGGCGGTCGAAGGTAGAAGATCGCGAACATGCCCAAAAAGCGCAAATCTATGAGCGTTTCTTTGATGTGTTCCATAAAACCAGGCAGAGTCATTCGGGCTATTTTGTGTATTTGATCTTGGCTAACTCCAATGTCAAAATCAATTCCTGAAAAAATGCAGTGTTGTGTGTAGGTATGAAGCGTAAAATGAGACTTGCGTACCGTATGGACGGCTAATTTCTTCCGCGACGAACTGCTTAACGCCGCGTTGCTTAGGATCGACTTTGCGCATCAAGGCGTCAACGAGCCATCCAAATGTAATCGCGTGATAGCCGGATTTCTCCCCCGGCGTCCAAATAGGCCTGGCTCTTTCAAGAATCTGCGCCATTCGTTTGCTATCCTTCGCGTCCGCGAGAGTTATCGTCTCGTCAATAATAGGCAAACCGGCCTAAACACATCAAATCGTTCAAAAACTGTTACTGGAGCATCGATTATTAGTTGGGAGAGCAAAATTCGAACGATATTCAGTTAGTTCGATCAACGATTTTGATCGATAAATGACTTTGGAAGTGAACATACTCGCAAAAGAACTAGGGAAGAGGAAAACCTCAAAATTCTTACTATAAAGTCGATAATATTTTTTCTTGAAATATGGTAACTTAAAGGTGCAAAAACTTGCCTGATGAGTCAAAATGTCTTCGACTGTTGTATTCTCTTTTCCATTTTGACCATACTCTGGCCAATGCTTTATTACCAAATCAGAGTACGATAAAAGTCCACGGTCAACTTGCATCGCAATGCACAACGATGCAACAGCCTAAAAATTGCCCTTTAAGCTAGTCGACACATAGGAAGCACTTGGGAACTAAAGATGTGTTTTGCATTTTCAAAAGATGACTTGCTATTCGGTTTTTCAAACGAGATTCCTCCTTTTCCTTATTTATGTACTTTTTTAACAAACAATGTGCATGTCCTTGTACCCTATCAGGCAGTATTATGCTTAATAATGCCAATGTATCGTGCGTCATTTAGGAAGTACAAATACGACCTTAAAGTTCTTATTTTTTAATTCTAGATTTTTCATATAATTGTTGTCAAATTAATAGACTGATTTGTTACAATAAAACAAGCGTTGTCATTATCGTATATTGACAAGGAAGTCGCGAGGCTGCCTATCAAGTTTCATAGAAATTATGTAAACAATTATTCTCAATCAATTAGAAGTCTTCCATTTCGTTCTAAGCAGAACATAGTATGCGAAAATACATTAATGATAGCTGTCGTTTTAATGTAACGTAGCGTAAAGGCAAAACCTTCCTCACCTTGGTTGCGGAGTAGACCATTGTTGTTGTGTCGCGCTGCCAGTTCCGATCGCTTTCCCGATCGGCATACCCACCCCACAAGTTGACTACCAACTGTCCTTTATGATAAACTGCTAAGCTGGCACCTTCGCGCTCTCTGCCCTCGTAAAAGTTGCGCCTGCAATCGAATCAGTAAATAACAAACTGACAGGCAGTGATTTATAAGATCAGCTTTAAATATTGAATGATTGTAACATGTAAAGTTGGTCTTTCCCGGAAAAAACTAAAAACGCGCCCTATGTTGGATATTTTCAGTATTTTAAGGTGCAACATAGGGCGCGTTTGAAGACTACGAAAACATAGGGCGCATTTTTAGCAATTATAGGGCGCGTTTTAATTGTTGTCCGTCTTTCCCAATCCTTTCAAAGTTGTAACTCGAGTTTTGCATCTCATTTCCTCTTTTTCCCAATGCCACAACTTTCGAAAACATTAATGTCTCTCACATATTGTCACGCAATCATTTGAACAAACTGTATTTTCGGTGCGAAACGTCTATTATAATTATTCGGTAAGTTTGACAACTATTTGATTAAATATTATTAAACTAGCTTAGATTTCTGCGCAATTATGAAAAGCTAAGGAGATTTATTAGGTTGATAAATAATTTGCATGCTTATGAGATATGATTGTCTTACCTGAAAGCTTCGGCCACTGCCTCGTACCGTCTGTCATATGAACCGCCAATATGAGTCGATGGGGTAAACAAAGGCAGTTGATGAATTAATGCCAGTATAACGCAGACAACGAAAAAACTAAGATTCGTTTTAGACGGCCGCAAGTCCGTCTTAGCAGTGAACAGCAACGCTAATTGCGAGAGTGTCATATTCAGTTAAACAGAGTAGTAGAGAAGCGTTCTCTGCTGAACAGCATAAATGCACTTGACCTTGATGGGACCGATACGTTGGTCTTTATAGGCCAAGTTCCACTAGTAGTCCAAGCAGACAGATACCTCGGGGACGCCCAGGACAGACGTACCGAGCTGACAGTTCGCGCGAACTGAATGCACGCGCGTACCTTTCGGTTCAAACGCGAGGAATCAACAACAGTAATGACGTTCGGCCTCTCTTACTTCTTTATAACTGCTAACAGTACCATTGGCTTATAATTATTTTTCAGCGCATCATCTACCTTTAGATCTAAGTAGTTCTTTCTTTCATCAAGAATGGTGAGTGGTGATCTTTATCGCAAAAACTGCTGTGATGTTAATTTTTCTTTCAGTCGCCTTATCATTTTACGCGCGTCTTTGCTCTATGAAATGACTTCAGACGATGAGGCAAGCATTATTGGCGCAAAAAACATACTGACTCACATAAATGTATCCCAGTTAGCGTCATATTAGTGTAATCAACCTGAAATGTAAGCTGTTTGCCTGAAGTGCGTCCGGACTGTTTTTTGTTGCATTTCACAGCTAATAACTGTTTACCTTTACCCGCACTGCCATCTGGCATGCAAGCGGCAAAGTTGCCGACCAAAGTGCAATCGAGTTTAAAGTATCTACTTGGATACGCTAATAAGTCAAAAGAAGCTTGCTTGTTATGCACAGTTAAAATTCACGGGCTGTATGCAGAGCACAGAGTTCTTAAGACAATTAATAGAACGTCCAGTTGTCAAAAAGCGGCGGTTAAAATTAACGCCCTCGCAAGTCTTATTACCGTGAATAGTTTTGTTTTACGCGCATTGCGGCGAACAGCAGACGTGGACTTTACATGACTATATTTAATGTGCAACATATAGTCAACATAGGTTGCTCGTCCAAAATGATTATCAACATGTTAACTTTCAGTATGCTGTAAAGTGGGACATGACTCGATCGTGAATAAGCCGCAGCAGTGCTCATTCGTTGAGTAAAATTTCAAATACGGTCATTTCCGACGCATGATGCGCACTCATTTCAACTGAAAATGCGCCAATGTGAAAAAATTTCGTTGCGCACTGTGTTAATTCTGAGTGCCCTATTCAAACTTGCCGTGCCAGCAACGCGCAACCGTCCATTTTTATTGATTTTTTACTTAACCGCATGTCACACTCAATTACTAGTCAACGGGCTATGAAGCGAACATATGTGAAGAACTGACGACATGAAGAGACACGGAACCATACGGTCATGGATGAGAGAAAACCGCACTTATAAGACACCGCAGAATTAAAGATGACACCGAAAACAGCGGACAACACCTCGATTAAAAAAGATGGCTAACTCAAAGATTATGAACATATTGCATCAAGTCAGAAGAATAATTTGCTGCAGAAATCGACACAAAGACGCAGCAACACTGTACATTTGTCATTGACTCGTCACTCAATCCTGTGGAAGGCAAAAACGTGATGCGGAAACGCGAACGGTGAATACGCCAACATAAACAAACGATACAACATACCCAACCAAATGCAATACATGTTTATTCAGGCGACTAAATCAATGGACCGGTTTCATATCGCGTACTTTAACTAAAGTCGAACTTAACGCAATGATAAAGGATGGGCCTTAAGTACGACTTTAGCTAAAGTGCGCGATGTGAAACCCGCCCAAAGACTTAATCAACCGATCGTAGAACCAGCACATCAAATGGAAAGGCAACGAAAATGGCATGGGATGAGCTAGGCGTTGACGCGTAATTTGGCGAGCGGTTTACCGGCGTAGGCCAGCTGCCTCGACAGGTCGCTGAAGTCCGTGCCACCCTGGCTGATCGTCGAGAACGCAGAGTCGCTGCTCTCGTCGCTATTACTGAAACCAATTGGGTATAAACATTTTCCACTTTAAAACGGACAGTTTTCAAACCAAAGAGGACACTTCCCAGATCAAAAAGGACATTTTCTATATTATTTGACTATAAAAATGTCCTTTTTTGATTTGGAAAGTGTCCGTTTTAGAGTGGAAATGGTATATATCGTCGTAATTCCTTAATCGGTAACAAGAAAATGAAGCGTTGGTCCCGTAGCGATAAAATTTAATAGCATAAATGCCACAGCGAACGTGCTTAATAGAGTTTTTGATAATAAGTGCGCTACGGTGTTCCCTGCGGCTCTCAGTTACTGATTAAGGAATGCCAACTATAGACCATACTGTAAAGGTAGAAATATTATGATACGTAATCTGGGTGATCTTCCGCAGGACTCAATACACCAAAAACAAATAACACCCAATAATTCCTACCCTACAGTATTTTGAGGCTCCTAACTCGCAACCGCCCCAGACACCTACTGTAGGGGTAGAAATTATTCGGTGGTATTAAATATCGGTGATTTCGGTGGTTTGGACGACCACCGAAATTAAGTACCACCGAATATTTCTAACCCTACAGTATCACTGAGTCAGACTGGTCAATCACCGAAATTAAATACCACCGAATATTTCTAATCCTACAGTATTAGCGACTTCTGACAGGCAATCTGGCAAAAAAGTAACCAAAACATACGTGAAACAGTTGTAATTGTTCTTGCCGCGAGTTGCCCACAGATCGGCGATGTAGACCGGAGCCGGGAGGGAGATCGCCATGTTGACGATCTGATGGTCGAAGCACAGCGCGTACGTCAGACCCTCCAACTCGTCCGACGACATTTTCGCTTCGTTGATCAGCACCGTGTAGCGCGGCGTTTTTACCGACCCCTGAATCAGGCTTTTCAACTCAAATTCATTTTCACATTTAATAATATAACTGCCCTCCATTTCGCGAATATTTAATGAAAGCAGCTTTTATTTCTATTGGACAGAAAATGAGAACCGCAGAACTATGGAAGCATTCAAATATGCAATATGAACTTTCATTACACTATTTACATTTCAAAATTGACACTTTTCTCTTTTAAAAAATCACCAACGTCCGAGTATAAGTAGAAATGGCATATTAAAGGCGATGTACCTGGCAGGCGCGGTGAGAGTTCAGGTAGAACTCGGTGTATTTCGGGTGGACGATGTACTGATCCAGGATAGTGCCGCATGGCACGTTCTGATCGGGTGCTCTATCGTTCGGGTCGACCTGCAGCGAAATGCCGTTCACTCATCGAGTAAAGTAGTCACCATGTCAACGATAAAACAACGGAACAACATGCATTCAAGAGCGAACGGGTTGTTCGTAAACCTGCCTTCCGGTGCAGGCGAAGATAAAGGCGAGCGCAGTGAGCGAGTCATATTTGAAGGAACTCAATTTATCCCCGAAATTCGGTGTTTCTTATCCAGCCCAATAGTTGGATTCAGGGGACGGAAATCGGAGTTTCGAGGGTGTTGCCTAGTTCAACCCCAATAGCGATCAGTACTGAACACATCGATTCAAACTAAGAGCGGGGACGAGTTGTCCAAACGTCTGCACGATAAAACAACGAATAAACAGCTGAACAAAAAGCTATGCGCGGCTTTCCGTTGGTACTATTGTCGCGTCACAAAGTGGATGAGAGGTACCTTTTCGGGAATCAGACGAACATTGTGACGCTTCTGAGAGACGATAACGGTCAACTTCGGTTTGTACTGCGGCCCGCCGACCTCCTTGAAAGCCATGCGCAGCATAGGGGCCTCGGACTGTATCGCCTGCAAACAAATAGTTGTTCCAACGCTTAATTCGTGAAGGAGGAGAAAATACGGTGATGCTGTTCTGAATTATAGCTCTACTGTAATTGGTGCACTAAGCAGTCATACGCTTATTCGTGCTTACCAGCACCGTCTTGCACTAAGCCTCAAGTAATGTACCCATCAGGTGAATTGATATTCCATGTTTTGAAAGCGACTCGGATTCTGAATTTATTAAACTCGAATAACTGGGCCCCACC
>NIUQ01001162.1:10861-34234 GCA_002796945.1 Plectus sambesii | reverse complement strand
CGGTCCAATAGCCTACGGTCATTCGAGCGTTGTTGGCCAATGTCAATCATATATCAATAGCAAGAAGTCACAACTCTCAAACAATAACAACTACATTTGGGTTAAATTGAAAAATGATGATGAAATATTGAATTACTTATTCTGTTGTCTCATCATTTTATGGATATTATCATGTCATGTTAGCGCGATATTTCATCAACAATTTTGGGGATGGCACGGATTCTCATATAGTAGCATCTAGCCTTTGGTTGTTGATCAAGCACGCAGCTTGAAATCAAACCCTGTGGAGGAGGTAGAGCCCGCTAGATTCGTATTAATCACGATATTTCATCATCTAATCACCTTATCCTGAAGGCTACGATTTAGGGCCCTTTTTAACTTTTTTCGGACCTCAATAATTGGGGAGAACAATATTCATGGGGCTGTATGGAAAATATTCCATTACTGAAGATGCGCCCAGAAATCTTCTTTAATTCTCACATAGAAGAGAGTAGGAATAAACGTAAAATACTTTCTATTTTAACTATTTAAGCCTCGGGGGACACTAATTTTCAGCGACTTTGGACGCTTGAAACTAAATTTGGTAACTCTTAAAGATCCGTGTTTGTATTTTACATACAGTATTTTAGATACACATTACAATAGTAATTTTGAGGCCAAATGCTGCGTTGCTTATGCGTCGAAATTCTTGAATACACTCGTTCTATGCTGCTTTAACTGCGTTATTGTATGGTATGGTTTGCAATAAATATCCATGCATATACTCGTCGTAACGAAGTCCGCGTGACGCTACATTGGTAGAGCGACTTCGCAGGGTCATACGGTAGATGTAGCGATAGTGTCCACAACAGGTTACAGTAGTACAGCGGTTATATGAAGTATGCATAAACAGCCAGAAAAGAAGTTGANTTCGCAGGGTCATTCGGTAGATGTAGCGATAGTGTCCACAACAGGTTACAGTAGTACAGCGGTTATATGAAGTATGCATAAACAGCCAGAAAAGAAGTTGATAATCGCCTGACGGCATTTTGACAGAGAAGTATTTCTAAAACCAAACGATAGTTTTGATTGTGTGCGGCCATTCTCTTTGCATTGCTTTAGGAATTGCATGATTGTCATGTTAATACTTCTTACTCAAAAACCGCAAAATCATGTTATGCTTGGCATAATCGTCGATTCTTCACGATTCGTTAAAGGAGGCATTAGAGATATGTATTGAAGTCGGAGTTGCGTGTAGTTGAACGCAACCGACGAAGTAGAATCCCCTTGACACAAACTCGTTGACCTACAAGTCTGGACATGTTCCGATGAGATTAGATTCATATTTTTCTAAATACAATATAGATACATTAACTTTTGGGACAACCGAATAAGTGCACAGTTACAAATAGTATTGGTTTGACATTCTGAATGGTTGTGCAAGTTTACTTACGTAATCAACTATTGTAAAGTAGTCGTTAATAAAACGCTCAGAGATCGCCCTTTCTAACATAATTCTTGCTGTTTCAGTTGATAAAAATTCATCAAGAGACAAGTGATGTAGTGCAATCAATTTGCAGTGGCTAAGCTATTTCTAGCAAGCCATTTGAAAGGAGCAGTAATTCGAACGAAGAGTCCACGAGTTCCGCTCTCTAGATGACTGTAAGGGAATAAATCACTTCAGAACTTTACAAGTCAGCTGACTGAAGAAATTCGGAAGTAATTAAATCGAATGATATTTATCTCGTTCTATTTATAAAGAGTCTGTCAAAACAGGAGCAAGCAAGGATTTGCGAAGAATCTCAGTCATGAAGAACTCGCGGCTTGGCTCAATCAAAAAAGTCTAACTCACCATCTCACTGATAGTTATAATTAAAGGAAACATTAGAAGCAACGTCTCCAAGTAGTGACTCACATATCTGAACTGAAACACCATATTGTATCTCAATGAAATTATTCTCATTTTGAAGCTTTCAGCTAGTACTGAAAACAGTTACACACTTCCCAGTAGCTCCTCTGCCATCTCTACACACTTTGTTTACGCGGTGAAAGCTAATACTTCGCTTTGATCATGATTTGAACTCTAGAGTTAAAGAACTGTCATACGTAATGAAAGTTGGTGCCTTCATGGGCAAAGTCAACCCATAAACATATAGGCAGCTGGTTTTGAATCGTTCAGTAAAAACTGCAATTGGTGTCCTTTCAGTAGCAAAGCATGAGCTTCCAGCAGGAGGATATGTTTCGACATACAGCTCGAGCAGCGTAAAAATAGCTTTAACGCCAAATTGCGAAATTCCTCATTTCCCTTTCAAAGGAGGGAAGTCTACAGCTGAGCCTTTGTCCGAGTTTCTGGACTTATCTTTACAGAGTATATTGTAAAACAATCCCTGCACTGAGTGTTACACTATTTTTGACTATCTCTTCCGCAGTGTTTATAGGCGGAACTGGTGCCGAAGCTACAAGTTCCTTGCAAATATTATGAATCGTAAGATAAGCTGGGACCAGAGCCGGCCCCTTCGGCCGATCAAGCAAAGTGGCCAGGTGCACATAGAAATCCGATGCATCGACGATTAGCGGGGACATCTGGAGCGCTTAGCATTTGTCGATCCGCCGTCTGTTTGCGCAGAACGGCGATTTGTGATCCAGCTGTTGGAGGTTTGTGCAAACTGCTAGCCCTTGTCATTCGACACCGCCGCCAGACGCCCACACCCGCGTGCAGGAGGGGCGATTTGTCGCTTTCTTTTGTTCCTCATCTTCATCACATGAGTCACACTGCTTTCAGTCATTCGTAAACAATCCGCCGCGAGTCTGTGCGTGACACCACCTATTTATTTTGTACCAACGTGCAATGTTGCAACCTTTCCACCTCACTTATTTTCACGGCTTTACACATTCGCAGGTCGGCCGTGAGCGAGTTCTACAGTATTGAGCGATCGCATGATTATCTCGATGCGATCTCTAGTGTGCACGAATTCTGAACAGCATCGAGTAGAACAAAATATCAGCGCCGCTTTGTCACGCACTATGATGGATTAAGATCGGCTACCAAAGTATGTTCATGTCATCCAGGTTACAAAGAGCTTTTGTATGGATTAGAAACGAGCTACTAGTCAAAAAATTTCCATAATGCGACATGTGATTGACAACTGAGTTAACACAAAAAGTGCTTTATACTAAAGAAATGAAAAAATCGCTCTCTTGCTTGCACCAAATGGACGACGAGTATCGCGCTATGAACTGGAATTTATCGATTCACTTTCGTGTTGCATCGTCGGTGAGGTGTTACTTTGGCGAGTTGTACGAACTTAGCAAAGCGGTAACAATATTTCATTTATTGCACGGGGATCGACGAGTGGACAACGAGAGATTGGCGCGCACTGATTTGAATCGGCATAGCAGAAAAATGAACAAACGGCAAGGGATGTTAGTCGCGAGCAAACGTTACCCACTCATTGACAAAAAATTTGAAGAAGAAATACTGAACGCGCATTGCACGCGTCTGTTCTATCTGAGCGCAACATCAGTTGCGAAGCTAATGGGCGTCGAAGACAAATCGTTTTGCTTTCTTAAACGAGAACAACGGCCAGAATTCAAGTTGGACTAAATATATGCATTTTATGGCGCCGCAAAAATTGTATTTCGCACTTCTTTTTGTGGAAACGTGCTCTAAACAGTCACATAAATGCGAGTAATGTCGTAGTCGTAGGGATTCGTTACGAGGTGCAGTAACGTTATAAATTCTTCGATTTTGCGTACACAACAACCAAGAACGCAGCATAATTAATTTTAATCTTTTGAATTCAGCAACGTGATTGTCCTACGCTTTATTCGCATTTTACGACTGTTTAGAGTTTGGTTTTTTGCGAAAGCGAATGCGAAATTAGTAAACTTTGCTATCGAACGCATATTTTCTGTCCATACTCAATTTCTTACCAGAGTCGCGCTTTAATCATCCTCTTCTCAGTTTTACAGAGATCGACCAAGGCCCCAATAACAAAACATCCTATTGAAATTTTCTTCTCCCGGAGCGCCCTGTCAGTTTTATACTGCAAAAATGTTTTCTTAACTTCGCGTCTGTGTACTAAAAATCACAATTGCGGCAACAAAAACAAGAAATACTGTTGGAATGGATGATGAAAGGCTCGGCGCCGAGTCGGTTTGCGACGCCGGTCGCGAGTCGGCGGTATCGACAGCCGACGCCGTGTCGATGTCCTTGTTACACAGGTCGGTCTTGCAGAGCCACTGCTCAACGCCAAGAATATTGCGGTAGCCGGCCTGGACGGATCGCTTCGCCGCCGACGATCCGCCAATACTGAGGCAGCCTTTCATATAATTGACGCCAAACTGAGGAATGGCAGTCTTTTGAATGAGGCAGAAATCGCCGGTGCATGTGGCGTCCTGTTCCGAGTCGCTGTCGCTGACGATATTGTACCCGAGGTGGCAGCGAACGCTTCCAGGCACGACTTCGTACGGTTGATCGAGATTGCAGCTGTCTGTGTCGCACATGCAGCCGAGCGTCGTGTCTTGACCCTTTGCCTGTAGCAGGTAGCACCCACCCGCTATTACGCCTGGTCCTGGCCAGATTGACGCAACCTGAAAATCTTATGTACAGTAGTTGTGTGAGCGATATTAGACGCTATCGGCTCTGTCGACTTTGTATTATTTACGTTCAAGGGCCTACCAGTGCATAAAAATATGGCAATCTGACTATTATGAAAGATTGCCGAAAGCAGCGCGTACAAACTGGTCCTCCAGCGATCATCGGATGACGTCATTTCTGTTTGACTCGTGCGTACTTTTTAAGGGTCGCCGACTGCGACGCAGGAATTGGGTGTTTTTTAAAGTTTTGCATCTTTGCGAACCGTACTTTAAATCCGCGACGCCTGACCGACTAAATACCGGAATTACTTGGCAATATTTGAAAGGGACATAATGCCTTCGTCAGGAAATGCGCTAAAATGAATTATGTAGCGTTCATTGTTAAAGTTGTGTCTGAATCGCCGCATCAGCAGGATCGCGCCACCATCATATAATTGAATTTTTTACACCCTGGAGCCTGTCTCATAAATCTTTCGCAGTTGCCGAATTGCAAAATTGTGAAATTGCAACCGCGAAAATTATTCATTTTTCAATTATATCCAGTTATTTCTGGTTTTCTGACCAAAAACCGTGGTCGCAATATCGCAATATTGCAACTGCAATAATTTTAGGGAGGTAGGCCGCCGGCGTCGGTAATAAAGCGAGCGCTCATTAGACATTTACTTTACCTGGACATCAAAAGAATACTGTGGAAGCTGGCCGCAATTGGCTGTCGTCTGCATCTCCATCTCGCCCTTGAAATTAGAGACATGCGTCTGGGTAAAGAAGCAGTAATTGGCCTGGCAGGTAGTCTCCTTCGACTGGGGGCTGATGAACGGCGCCTCGACGTAGTTCCGGCAGTCGACAGTCGGCAGCGCCACCTAATTGACAGAATACTGTATATTCTCAAATAGACTCAGTGGGGATTCATTTCGTTCAACGAATGTTAGCTTTGGGATGCATCGAGGCAAAAGTCTTTTTCTTCAACGACGACTCAATGCGGATTCCCAGCTATTTTTGGCAATCTTCAAAAGTTGCGATCAATTTTTTCGGCATTTTGAAATCGACCATGCAAGTTTATAAGAGAAAAGGTTCATTTTATTGAGCGACTTATAACCACGACCATCGCTTTAAGTATTATATAGCGATACTGGAGAAAATGTAAAGGGAAATTGATTCAGAAAAGCGCATAGAGCCGCATCACAATAGCTCTCCTTAGCATCAAGCTCACTTTGTATTAGAATTGAGCGTCGATTAGCGTCCGAATTTCGTACCCTTCTACACTATCGCCTCAGCTCCATTAGCTTAGTAATGATTGACAAACATATGGCCATTTTGCGGCGAAAATATCATGTGCCTCCAGCAGACTGCGAATGTCTGTTTTGGACCATACCAGTTCGAGCACTGTTACACACTTATTTCAGGCATAGCTTTGTATAGATCCTAATCGTTTCCGAATAATCAGCGGGAGGCGCTGAAGCAAAAAAAAACATTTTCTTGCCTCCTGTCGGTTGTTGGCGCGTGGACGATCTGCATTAGCGCAGTTACTACTGAGTAATGTGGGACAATAATTTTAATCAAAAATCTCAGCACCAACCCTTGAATGAGATGATCAATATCCTTTTCTCGCCATTGCCACAGCACGCAGACGTCGCCCTGACAGGATTCATCGCATCGGACGGTTCCGTCGACATTCCGGCAGTTTTTGCACCTGACCGCTTCGGCCGTTGTGAGCGCCAGCGCCAGCAGGAGGCCAAATGTGACTGACGTCGACAGCAGTTGAGTGGACATCATTATTGTCATAGTAGCAGCGGTGAAGTCGAATCAATGTAAGATGGTGCGCACTTCGCTGACGTGCGAACTTGCCGAGTTGCGTGAGGCGTTATGGAGGGTGGGCCGACCACGCACGCACGCACGAAACTAATGTAGTAGCACTGTGCTGGATTCGCTCGCGTCGCCACTGGTCGACCGACACGCCCGTCCGTCCACTGATGCAAGCGGGGCAATGTTAGGGGTGAATGGTGCCGAATGCCGGCTCTCGTTTCGCCTTCTTCTTCCCGTTCACCGCTCCACCGATCGGGCGATGCGGCGATGTGAAAGTTGAGTGGCGAGAATCGGATCTGTCGGCGAGGTCGCGACAGTAACGATTCGACGCGCCGACCGATGACAATGCCTCGAGAGCGTCAATCCACGCCCCGACACGAAATAAGATTATCTCTCTCTCTCTCGCGACAACAACGCGGCGCGAGTTGTATGACGATTGTGATGATGAGTCAAAAATTGGCGCGCACGACGTCGCACAACTGAGAGTCGACCGCCTCGCCAATGGCCGCGTACGGCGAAGAGGGAACGAAGGGGGGAAGAAGGGTAAGCAAAAGAGCGGACCGCCGCGCCGAGAATGAGAAGAGCGAGCGGATGGGACTGACTGACTGGCGGGGATTAAATCCCGACGAGGACGACAACGACGAGAGTTCGCGGGCTAAGTGCCCGGTCAGCAGCTTTCTTCGGGGGTATTGAAGTAGGCCTAGTCGAGTGATGCCACGGTGGCGGCGGCGGCGGCGGCGGCGGCGGCGACGGTGGCTCGACCAAACGATCCCAAGGAGGTAATATTTGCGCTGCCCGGCGTGGACCTGGGCGGGGGGTGAACGGCGATGCGCAACAACCAACAAATCACTGCCGCCCTGCGCGTCGCACCGCTCGGCGATATGCGGACACTGCTGCCCCGCGACCCGACCACACACACGCGCGAGTCTCGAACAGCTGTCTTCACACACGAGCGAAACGCCGCCCGCGCCAGAAAGAGCGGCCGCGGCTTGCCGTCGATTTCGCCCCCGACGCGGCTGGCCGTCCTGATTCGGCGCTTGAGTTGCTCAGCTCGCTCTGCTCAGCGGACTGTATCGACTGGATAATTTGTTGGTCGGCCGCTTGGCTTCCCACTAGTCGCCCACTGCCGCCTTGGCGCGCAGCCCTGCTCCTTGCTTCGCGATTCGCACCGCTGCGCAATCCTACCTTAAGCAAACGATCAGCGATTCGTAACTCTCATCCGCTGTTCAATGTTTGTCGGGCGTTTAGCGCAGGCGCCAGTGATTTGCCTCCGTCTGCTACTCCAGTGGCGAGACAAATTGCGCGCGTCGGCACGCTTCTTTTAACCACTTCATCTTCGTCCGCTTTTTCTTCTTCCTTCCTCTATGAGATAGAGAAAAGCACCCGACTCGCGATTGCACTCGTCGCCTCAGCCGTAGTGCAGCTTGAATACGCACTGGCTTCTGTGAATAATAAGAAAACAAAATGGGTTGCACGCGCTGGCCATTGCATAGAGGGAATGTTATAGAAAGCCGTCAGAAACACCCTAATGGATTTTACTCGAGAACAGAGGTGCTTCAAGAAACGAGCGACGGGCGACTAGAAGCAATCGTGCAGAAAAAGACTTTAAGGCTGCCTCGTCCGCCGAACGGCCACTAATGAAATGCACACCGTGGCGATTTCGTTGAAAAGTAGAGTCACTGAATAAAGATGATCGCAAAAAATTGAGCCAATCCTCAATATATTAAGTCAACTAAGAAGTCTTTTAATTGAGTGCGGCCGATTAAATCTATTTCTAAACTAATCATACGGAAGTAAATAAGCTGTGCGTGTAGCTGCAGCTGTTATTACAGAGTGTTTCGGAGATTTACGATGGGGAGCAGTTTCCCGTCACGCTCTGAAATAGCGTTAGATTGCAATCTGCTTTTTTATGCGCTCGCCAGACGTCAGTCGACGGGTTGCGCTTGCATGGGATACAATTTTCCATACCAGGCTAACTCGCATGACGTCGGCTGGTGCCTACGGATCAATTGCTTCGACGAAGACGTCATACGGACTGCAAGACAATGACCATTTCAGAATAGGCGTTCATCTCGTGCGGAAACTGAGAAACAATGGTTTAGGCCAAAAGCAGTCCGGAACAATCAACTCGCTCCAGCATGCCCTTGCTTTCCTATCATGCGTGAGAAAATTGATGATCCCATGACGACAAGACCCCCAACTACCACCAGGCGCCACCTACGAGACCACTTTGACCAGCCACAGTGTGGCTAAAAGCTTTGTCTTGTCTGGTACTCAAGTACATCAGTAAACCATCTCCATTCTGTCTTTCTCAGAGGTGGGCACTAGCAACTTAATGAATTGTTGACACCATTCTGAAAGAAAGAAAAATCGGTGCTGTCCAGTATACGATGAAGCTTTTGTTTTCACCACAGTTAGAAAATGATTTCGAATCCCGTATCCCTTCCTTGTGAGACTGGGTGGCACAACGCTACATTGCCTTTTCTGTGTTGCAATAAAAAAGGTAGGAAGTAAGGCGATCGATCAGATTGAACGCTAATTTGGCAAATTGTCCCACGTATGTCACAACTGACCAATTACTTCCCGTAATTATAACTGCGACAGTTGTAATTACAACAGCTTTATCCAATAGACCCCAGATCGTGCTCATAACTTGGACAATCCTTTAGAAATTTAGAGATATCTAGAAAAGCTATGGGTTCAGGACACTCAGCTTTACCGCCGACTCCCGAAAATCTGCGCAGCTTCTCAATCACATTCCATTGGATTCGAACTCTACGAGTGGTACATGCAACTCCTCGCGTCTTCACCCTTATCCGCAAGGCGATCGAGAACAACTGGACGAAGGGCATTACTCAAGTCATCAACAACAAGGGCGCGTATGATATCGAAATAGAAGGACGGCCTTTCGCTCATGGGTGGGTAACACTCGCATATTAGTACTACCTTCAATCACGTTATCTATTGAAATTTTTGTTTTGAACCTGTGAAATTGCCAGACATACAGAAGAGTCAGTTTGGACTAAGGCAGTTGTGCGTCATCGGTGAGGAGCATGAAACTCTCACCTCGGGGCACCTCCATCTAAATAAAATTTGGGACTCCTCCAATTCTCTCTATCTTCTAGGATCCCCTGACGTTAGCCGAAAATTCTTCGTCATTCAGGATTATATATAATCGGGCTTCCTTGCATGTTGCTGCATAACAGAGAGTGCAGGATATGATGAAGTATCGTTTATTCCGGCCTCTACAATAAACCCCAACACCCAGTCTGGCCGCACCACACCGCGCAACACTGCGGCACGAAGCACAAAACATTCCACCTATATTGCAGGTCGAATGGTGAAGGAATGTTATGCCATATCCTGGAGTATCTGATTGCGGATGGTTGGCGTCTGACGTTGAGAAGCGACATGAGTCGGCAGATCGACTTTAGCACGTGGTTCTTTGAGCAGAGCAGTAAGTGGAAGCAGACGGCTAAGATTGCCGCAGTCAGTCTGCGTGGTCTGGAAGACTTGCATATTATACACGGCGGCAGCGCATTCGTCGAAGCAATCAAACGTGCGCTGCATATCAAGTACCCCCTGGGCATCCAGAGATCCGTCGAAGCAGACAACGGCGAATATCATGTATGAACATTTTCCTCAGTAGAGGTGGGAAAACTCTGCCATAGGGTCACGTCTCTAATCAAGTTCATTAAACCGTCAGAGCTTTAATTATTATAATTATACTTGCTGGAGTGTAACAGAGGAGACACTTGTAAAGTGAGCGTGACGAATATTCCCACGCACTTCATTCTACTGTAATTGCCATTTAACGCTAAAAGTTGTAATTATGACCGTTTGATGAAGCAGACCTCTGTGCGCCACAATTCCAGTGCACGGGCTAAGTGGGGAAAAGAAACTCCTAGTGTTTCAAAACTGCACAGGAAATAAGCAGAAGAAAGAGACATGTCCAAATATCAGCCGGGTGCTCCTTCTCAAACTTCCATCACGCATGACGATGCTAGTTCGCAGTATGATCGGTACTAATGAATAAACCACACTTTTTGCTTAGGTACGGTCGACAGGGCAATGATGAGCTGTTCATGAACAGCTGCATGTTGTTTCTGCTCAAGCAACTGAACAAGGACGGTTGGAAGGCGAGCGGCTCTCTCGACGTCTCCGCCAAGCACGTTCGCGCCAGCGACGGCCCCGACTTCCCCATCGACGTCCACACAATCTTTTTTACCAAGAAATGAAACGACTATTCAAATCCTGTGAATACTGTTACCTGCGGAACAGTATGACTTAAATCGGGTTTAAGTTTCACGAAAATACGCTCGCCTCTTGAAGTCAGCGTTCGAGAAGCGGAAAATTTGTAAATTACTTAAGTTTTAGAAAAAGCAATTTTTCCTCGAATATAGACACAAGGCGTCGATGCACGTTGTCACAAGCGCTGAAACTTGATCGTTAAGCAACTGTTTTGCGGCTTCTTGAAATGAGACCACAGAGAGGGGCGTATTTTCGAGAAATCCTGTGGCCAATGGCATTTTTATATCGTCGAAATTATTTCATCAGTAAGAACAAAGGTAATCACTGAATCTGGTCAATTGCTTCAAAGTTTGCAGCCCATAATTTTTATATTTACTGCATGATGTAAAAATCAAGAATTGATAATGTTAGCAAAAATTGATAACTCGCCACGGAAATTGACACCCAGATGACATTTTCTTGGCTGGATACGGTGCTTGACTAGCTGTCTTACTGATCAAAAAATTTGGAGAATAACTTATCATATTGCTCTGCATTGTACATCTGTTACGTTCATCATATTTATTTCGTAAAAGAGCGAAATGGTTTTTACTAAATTGGTTAAACAGCTGCAAAATGCTGTTTTTAAAAAGACTACTGCACCACGCTGTACACAATTTACTGTTGAGTCCTGAAAAGCAGCGCCATAGAAAAACGAGCCGAACACTATTAGAGGATTGGGACGAATTCGTCGACCAGTCTAGCGCGTTTGTGATCTTTGATGTTGCAGTCTTCGTTGTCGTGGTCAAAGTTAGTTGGCGAGCAGTTGTTAGTAAACATGGGCGACGACAAAAGAGAGCTCAACTTGGCGACGCCGGGACTGCCAGCAGAACGAAGTGGAAAAAAGCTGAATGGGAACGGTTGAATAGAGCGGTGAGTGGGCAAACATACTTGACCGTCTTGGACTGACGGCAGCGCGTGCCGCTTGAGAGCGCTAAAATAGCCGATGCGCGGGGTATTCGTCGGCGCGCCTCTGTGCCATTCTACTGTCTGAGCCTTTGTTTGTTTATTTATTTATGCATCCATTCTCCGGTCGAACACGTCTTCTTCTGTCCTCTTTGCACCAGTCGCGCCGTAGAATAATCGGCGGTGAGAGAATAATAGGCCGAACGGCCAACACTCGACTGGAGATTTAACGCGAATCGGGTTCAGGTCCTGTCGCCGCCGCTACACAGCATTGTTGACACAATACCCGGCCGTTCGTCAAACTTGTCGGTAGCTGAATTGCTATATAAGCTCCTCCTTCCACTCCGAAGTCACTCCTCGATCTATTCCACTCCGTTGCATTCGTCAACGCCTCGCTCCACTTTCTTATCTACGAAGAAAATGCAGTCCGTTAAGATGTATGTTGCTTGAATTACTGTATCCCAGACAGTAACGCTGTCATCCTGACTCGGCGTTGAAGCCATCCACAGAACCCTTTTGGCGTACGACTTATTTCCTAACCCCCTCCCCCATATTCACCCGACAGCGTTTCTATCAGTAATGTCATTTGCAAAAATGTGCCTTTCAGTGTCGCCCTCGTCGCCTTCTTGTGCGCCTTGTCCTTCCACGAAGCGGACGCGCAGTACTACGCTGCCGGATACGTCAGTGCACTTCGTTTTAACCTAAATTTGGAAAAACATGAGTGAAACTATTTAGTGGCCGTACGCGTCGTATGCTCCATGGTCCTACCTGAACCCCTATGGCCGCTACTACGCCTGGGCTGGAGCACCGGTCGTGATTGGCAAGCGAAGTGCCGGCTTCGGACCGTCAGAGCAGGCGCCGATGTAATATTTTAATTTTCATGTTATTTTAGTATGCGGAGGGGACACCACCCACTGTCTTAATCACGTATTGTATCAGGAAAGTTGCATTAAAACAGCGGTGGCAGCATAATTTTCAGGCGTGTCCGTCGCCCACTGTTGCCAAAATATTGTCGGGTTAGGATTTCGCTAAGGACACTTGAAGGGAAGTAGACATTGGTTGAGCGAATTTCGTAGGGTGCCAGAAAATGATGGTCTTACTGCACTTGATCTTATGAAAGTTGAGCTCTAACAAAACCTCCGACAAAGGAATGGTGAGCCCTTTGAGACCTAGACAAAGATCAGAAATTCTAAACTAGTTCGGTCTCTGCCTCAATCTCCATTCGAAGCGAGACTCTGCGACTAAAAACACTCATCTCGGTCACGTTACAGCTTTTCTTTTTCATTAACTATGGCTCTTGACTTGCGACGTGGGGGTCGCGGTTCGTTTTGCAAATTAATGCTATCGATTCGGCTCTTCTTTATCAGAAAATATCAACCTTCTTTAGTCGCCTTGCCCTTATTCATTGTCGATCGCGTTAAATAATTTTGTTATTTCAGGATGGAGCCGCAACCTCAGTAAACTTTTCTTCGACAGCGCAACCTTCGCAGTATACATTTCTCCCTGGTTCCCTAAAACAAGCCAAGACTCGCTTCTCAAATCGAACACGCCAACCCTGCTTCATTCTGTACAATATTGTTTATATTCCTATCAGTCGTCTGCCATTTCTTCGTCGAGATTACTTTCTCTTAGTTGAATGAACGGGGCGGGAGCCTACTTAAGTAATTTTAACGGCTTATCACGCTTATTCCGGGGGCCACACGAGCGCGGGAAGTACTGATTCGAACAGTTTACATAACACTCGGGCAGGACAACGAGCACCAGAGCCGGAGACAGGGGGACACTCGCCACTTAGAGCTTTGCACGGTCGGTTACACTTACTCTGAGCCATTGTCATAATGGGAACCTCTCAACTTTGTACTTATTCGTACTTCCAGTACGTGACGTTTTATCACGCGTACAAGTAGGCTTCGAAACAAATGCGATGTACCGCAATCTCTGATCGAATGGAGAATAAAATAATTACCAAGTTGTGCAGCGCCAGATATTGTAGGAGTTGCAATTGAAAATCGCTTGGGCCTGAATGCATTTGGACCCCAACACACACTCCTGGCTTTGAGCCACCTCTGCCGACGTCACTAATGGCAAAATATTTGAGCGAAGAACGATATACGCTTCGAAAATAATGCCTCCCGTGCCTACGATGGCAAGTTAAAAATGCGTTTTCAAAATTTTAAAGAAGTTTTTCTATCCCAGCAGCAATTATGAATTTGACTCACTTGATTATTTGAACGGAAACATTAATTACAAAAGTTGCAGGATAGAGTGCACTTTATCCGCAAGCCAGCTGAACAACGCCATTAGTCTCTGGAGGCAAAATAAGAAAAGTGATCGATTTGCGTTTACTTCCGCCCGTCGCCGTGCTAAAGTGTAGGGCAGCGCCATCCAGCAGGCGTTCCCGCAAAGATCCGCTGCATCTAGATAGTCGCTCTCCGACTAGAAGACCAATTGGCGCGTGTCTCGTCGACGACTTGAAGCAATAAACGCCCTCCGGCTCTCGGGCCGGTCGAGTGCAACGGAAACGAGTTGGAAGCTTACTGCGCATTGATCACCACATCCAGATGTTCCACTCGAACCACAAGTGGCTCTCTCCTGAACCAATCTTTCACTTTGTTTAGCCGTCATCTTGGCTGACGTAGAATGCTATATGACTCGGACGTAGAAGAGAGATAATGTTTTTCAGTATTTTCCTTGCGGTTGTGTTCTTTTCTACCGGATTATTTGGCATAAGTGTCAATGTGATGGTGTTGTCCTTGATTCCCGAGTGCGGCGGTACCGTAGTCCACGAATTATTGACATTTTGGGCAATGCAATCCATTTTTAACTTATTTCCGCTGTTCGTTACGACATTGTATACGCCATTCGTCGTTGGTATTGGCGAAAATCTTTTTACAAGCGAACTTCTAAGAGAGATCCCCGGAGCAGTATTCATTTTCGGCACATTTTCGGCGGCCGCTGTGCAATTGTGTATTTCGACTGTTCACTGTGTGACCGTCATTTTGCCTGAAGCAAGGTGCATTCGTTTTAAAGATCGTTTTAAACTTTTTAACTGTTGTTCAGCGAAGCCGCAACACCAACCATATTGGCAAGAGTTCCTTATTAAATATTTTATGGCGAAATGTTAGCGACACCTGACATTTAACTAATCAAAATTTATGCCCATCAGAATAAATTACGCGATATTAAATTGGAAATTGAATTCACGTGTAATGGTAACTTTCAGTAAAACGCACGTCTAGAGTCACTGGTTGCTGGTACACTAACGCACTCAACTATGATAAGCGGGCGTCATAAGGCTAAGGCAATAAGATATTCATTCAGACACAAAAATAAATTCACTTAACACTTTGTCACAGCAGAAGGAGAAAGTAAAAATCTCACGTGTCTTAAGCTATGTAATCAAAAAGTGAAAAGTGTCATAAATACAGGTCTTTCCGATTGCCTCATTACCTTTTGGCCTTTTGACTTTTGACTTTCGTTCCCTCCGAGAGGTGATGCCCGCCAGTGACATTCACCACATGGTAACAAACGATCATTGCAGGATCTACATATTTTCAAAGTATACAGTTGGCGCCAGCTGTCTTATCAGCTTTTTTATTGGATTACTATTGGGTGGAAAATTTCTGCTGAATGATTCTCATTACATTGTTTTCAATATCACCTTGCATCAGTTTGTTCAAGTGGGATATTTGTCTACAACTGATGGGCCATATCTGCCAGTTTGCTTCGCCTTAGGCTTCATTGTGTTCATGTTTACTCTCTGCTTATTAAAAACTATTACTCAGAGATGGTAAGCAACAATTTTTATGTTAATTTATGAATTGCTGACTGTTAACATACTACCGTCTCTCTTCAGCTCGTGTCTCGTCAATGGTACGCCCTTACCCAATATAGGAGAGCTTTTCTACCTTAACTTACTATTTCACAAGAGTAAAATAGACTGTACACATGCCAATTCACTTTAAAAACAACATTTCGCATTTTTTCTCTATCTCTGGCGACACACACTTTCGATAGTAGACCAGGTAGATATGCAGTTTTCTTCTCTAAATTTCAGCCGAGTTCAGAGCAGAAATCAAATTATATTCTTTCCAGTGAACAAAGAAAGAAGAAACGAAGCGAACTAGTTATGGGAAATGAAAGCTTCTATTCGGCAATTTTAACGATTTTTGGACGATATCTGCTGGACACGATCTACATTCTCTCCTTTTCACTTCCAGTATTCTTTCAAGCGCACTCTCTGTCGATGAATACGACGACGAGCAGAATTTTTGGATATATTCAATGCCATATCGCCTTTTTGCTGAAAACTGAGAAAATCGTACAAATTTTTGCACCCATTTGCTACTAATTTCCATGCACGTACAAATATTTTGAACCACACAATCAGCAAAGTATGATTCTCGGTTGATGCTGTGCTGGACATCTTAATTAAGACCCATGGCTGTTTCTGTCACTCTCCATTTACAAGGGATGATGACCGGTCGAAGTACGAAACAATGGCAGTCGCGAGTTGATCGGCAGTGCTTGCCTGTGCAGCAGAATGTAGCCCAGAAGCGAGTTTTCATGATTATGGGTATGACCGGTCAACCGATGAACATTAATCACGGTAGCCAACCGGTGGAAAAGCAAGCTAAGCAGATGAAGCAGACGAGGCAGACGAATCAGATTGAATAGTGGCTACTTTTCTTGGTAGAACACGTGCATATCTCGATTTCACGTTTTATAATGATATTTTTGAGACTTGCTGACTCATGCCAAGTTGAGGTCATAGCGAATGTCTTTTCTCACGCGTTTTCCTATGTGATCTGCCGATTTTTAATTCTTAACGACAGTCACTCTTTCTAGTCGTGTAATAATGGCAGTCATGTCAGTGAAAGTGGTATAACTGTGCAGTCGAAGTAATATAACGTCTTGAACTCACGGAAGAAACGGCCGGCACTAGAGAGGAAGAATGCTAGTAAAAACTACTGAAAGTCCGTGAACATTTTTGCGCCCTAATGCACCAAAAATGCCTCTCTTGACTCAATTTACTACAAGCACTGAGTAGGTGTCATTTTATTCCAAACTTTCGTAAATGAAATAGATCGAAAGAAGATTAGCTCCCACCTACCCAAATTCTATCACCATTCCTTCTCATTTTCTTGCGGCAGTCCAATATAGCCCTTGCCCAAGTATCTGCCATCGTCGTATCGATGGCCGAAACCAATACCCTTTCCATATCCGTACCGATATTCATAGTTGCGAACGTATCTGGGTAGAATCAGTGTCTTAGGAGAGTAATCTAAAAGGAATGTCCACTTTACGGGAACAGTTACAGTGTTTCCGCTTTAACAAGAATACTTTCTAATTCATAAAGGGCGTTTTCCAGATCGAACAGTAGCGTTTGAAATTAAATTAATGAAGAAAGTGTCCTTGGTAAAGTGCAAATAGTGTATAGACTAACGTTCTGATATAATCAAAAAACAGCCTTGTCTTCAGCGCAGAGAAAAACAAAACTTAATCATAAATATACCGCCAGTTGCAGCGTAGCAGTGCGCGTCGGGAAGTAAAATGAGCAATACGACGAAAAGGATCTTCATGATCAAGTTGGTTTCGGTAGACTCAGGTTGATTCGATTCTCCAACAAATAATATGAGCTGCAAAATTTCCAGAAGTTTGACGATCGTCAAAAATTTTAAATCCAGTCGATCAAGCCTAACGAAACAGCTCAAACTGTACGAGAAGTCGGCAGAGTGGCTGAAAGAGAAGCATAGGTGACAAAGACCATGTCTACATTAATATGGACACTTTCAAATCAAATCAGACATTTTCTCAGTCAAGCAGGACTTTTTCCACATCGATTTGACTTCAAAACTGTCCTCTTTGATAGGTCATGTGTCCTTGTTGAAGTCGAAATGGTACAAATGAGACGCTGTCAGTGTACAAGCAATCAATATTGTGGCGAGAACTGTGTCAGTATGTCGTAACGAAAACCAGCAAAGAAAAATGTGTTCTTGTTGTCTATCCCCTCACGTCTCTACTTCCTTCATCGCCCCCCGTTATTATGTTTTAAATTACAGGAATGCTCCATATACAATATGTAACTATGAACTGCGCGCTTTTATAATTTCGCTGATTGACGTGTACCTGCTATTGTGGCCCATGCTGCACAACTGTGACACCACTCTTCAAATTTATGTGACTCCGTGAAACTTGCCTGCCACAAACGAACGGCGTGCAACTCAAACAAAGTTAGCGAAAATTTTTGCGGCTGCGAACAAAAGTTTCTTACCATTTTTCCAGTTCCGACGCAGGGTCCACTCGTTCCAAAAAATTATAACGATATTTAATCATCGAATCATTTGACTTCCTTGTTTTTTTCAACAGAACATTTTATAATTGTTACAATCTCGCCATTTCGATGAGGAATTGGTTAAAAGAAGCTAGCAAAAATGTTAGCCGATTGGTTAATGAGCTTAGCATTATTTTCAGGCGTCAGTTTACGCGCAAGTAGAACTCTTTTTGTAACTGGAGCCGTTGCCAATCGCCCGCGCATTGAGAGAGGTGAGGGCGTGATTAATCATCTAAAATATCACCTTCATCTCTTCCTTTCCTTTTATGTCCTCATGACATCCGATTCGGCTTTCGGACGATTTCCATAGCGGCGCATTTGACGCAGATGCCGTCAGTAGGGTATGACGATATTAACGTCCGGCGGAAAGGACAGCTATAACTGCCCATTTTTGTTAACAAAAGGTGCCCCCGATGGCAACGGAAGATCTACGCGCGTTCAACTAAACCAGTCCTAAGTCTATATGTGATCATTTCAGACGCCATCTGGACTCATAAGCTCTTGAATATATGGCGAATATTGCGCCTCTTGAACTGCTCAGTGCGTTTGCTTCACCTTCTCTTGATAGCGACCGCTCGATCGCCTGTCTCTTGTTCGCGGGCATAATGGACAGTCCACGCTGTCTCCCTTGCAGTGTTTGTGGCGGAACTGTAAATTGCTGCTCACCCTTCTTTATTGCCTGCTGAAGTCAGCAAAGTATCTCTGCGAAATGAGTCAAAGCCACTGTACTCAAGATTGAATCTGGTCTCCCTTCAGTACTGAATTTTTTCGCCTACGGAATCAGATTGTCTAAAGCCTATAGGCACTTTCGCTGACCCAATCTATGATCGATTCGTTTCTTGAATCATAGTACTGGGTGGAGTCCGCTCATATCCCATACGCTCTCTTCATGAAAATCGCACCCTCATATTTTGCCAGCGGCACTTAATACCTGTCGAATATAATTTCCTGTCGCAGCTGCAAATGACGCTGCATCCCGCGGCCAAAGCGACTGACAGTCGCAGCAGGATACGACGGTAATCCGGGTAATATTCGCCTTTCTGATAGCGTAGGTCACTTAACAATTGATTGGCTTTCCCAACGTCCGACGCCTTCCCGATAGAGTGCAGTCTAAATGGGTAGCTATAGCCAGATCAGTAGGAGAAGTCGAGATCTCGTCAAATATTAATTTTTGGTCAGAGCACCTCTCTTAATTAAAAGTACCTGTTTGCCAAAGCTCAAGTTTACATTTAGGGTACATTTTAAATTTCTCCAAGTCATGCGCATTAATTTATTTTGTTTTAAGTTGTGACATTGCGGATTGAGACAGGGCGAATGTTGTGGCTCCATTAAATAAGCTTCCACACAAACACCTTGTTGTTTTTGCGATGTCGCCAGTTAGCTCGATTTTGCGTGCTTAGTTAGCCTGCATTTGGGTGATCGGAAATGGAAAGAGAAGTTGGTAATCGGGATCGCGTGCTTGTCACTCGAGTTTAAAAATATGCCATCTAAGTGCTTCGCAGCACTCTTCGGCATATTATCGATCCTATGACAGTCAACTCTCGTTGGCTGGATCATAAGTTACTCGTTGTAAGTCACTTCCCCGAGCCACTTATAAGACTAAACGGTGAAGTTATCAGGTTAAAAATAGTGATAAAATTTTCATTGCTTTAAGCGATGCAGTTAAGAACAGTAAATTTTCTTTGACGCACGCTCTCCTAGAACAATTAATCTTGCGAATTGTCATGGTCAAGTCTTCATCGACTGCTTTGCGCTCAATTATGATATTAGTTTTTTTGCTGTTTCTGTAGCAACGAATATTTTGCGCCCGGTTGGTGCAATAAGCACCTTGATTGGTTCAACTTTTGCTTCGGCTCAGACAATATATGATAATTAATTGAACATAGGGGGGAGAGAAGTTGCTTTCAAGTAACTCGGCGCCCCATACATTTGTCACGGGAATGAAGGAAACAAACAAGCTCGCGGCGTAAATGTGGTAACAGCTTGTCAACCCGGCGGCCCGATGGCCTGCAGTGTTGCCAATGCAAATCGAATTCCGCCGCTTCCAGTCCACCGCGTACCACGAAAAACCTTCTTCTTTGCCGCCACCAGAACCCCCATTCAAGCGCTACACTTGTACCACTTGTTTTCTTTTTTCCGCCATAAGTGCTCGCCATATTGATTTCAAGAAGATGTCTCTCGTTTCGCCATTGTAGACAGGACTATTGACGCGTATATGCGAACGGCTTCTTTCTCGACTTCATTTAGTCAAAGTCCGTTCCAGTGCCGCCATGGTTGTTTAGGCTTAGGTCAAGACTTAGAGATCCGTTTATAGCATTTCATTTACTTTTAAATTGATAATTTGACGTCATATGTAAGCGCCCAAAGCTCAGTTATGACTGTTTGAGCGTCCAGGTGAATCAAAATTCAATAATCGTGTGTTATCTCAGTTCGTAAGAGCATTCTTCGCGAATAGCCCCAATAGGACTCGAAGCTCATTTGAAACTCGTAATTTCCCTCTAGAACGTATCCTTTTACCACTCTTAAAGCCCGCACTCCACAGCAGCTCTTGGAGAGGAAAGGAGACAGGATTTAGCTTCTCACAAATCAAGCTGCATTTTGATCTACGGCGTCAATATTTCACCAGCGCCGTTCGACCGACCGACCGACCGATCGATCGAATGCGACGACCTGTAATTGCTTCCCGGCGTGGCGGACGTGGAGCGTCATCTGTCGGTGAATTATGAACATGACCACCTACCGTGTGTCAATGAATTTCAACTTTCCGCTCATTCCTATCGCTACTCTCATTTTTCTTCCTCCCTTTACTCGGCGAAACTTCCTCTATACGCGGCGAGTGTATGTCTCTCGGTCCTAAATATCTTTAATATTCTTCATAAATCGAAAACGTACGCATTAGCAGTTATTAGAGAGTAAACGACTTTGTTGACGACATGATTCGGTCCTTTTAATCACTCCTGCCATATTGACATGTACACTCTTGCATGCAGAGGGTTGGTCGTAGCAGTTGGGGGGATTATGTAGCTGTCTGTGAGACAGAGGGATTTTAATTAGAAGCAAGTTATTGTTTTCTAAGAGGAGCTATAGGAGAGATTATCTTGTTGTAGACTTATGAAACGCTGTGAGGTGATGTAGTCACGATAATTTAAGGCTTCTTCATATTTGCTTCGATTTATTAGATTTTCGCTTCTGACACGACCAGATCCACTGTACATTTCCAACGTGCCGCGAGAGGAGTGACAGATTTCTTTCATTATCTCTTATAAATAGGCAAAACCTTATAGAATCATCTCTCGCGAACCTAGGTCCTTGGTCGCTAAATCGCTGATTTTTGTAGCCTATTTGAGTTTTTCATCGCTGTAGCTCCCAATCGACGCAACCACGAAACTATTCGGCTGATTTTAGCTGGCTACTGAGGGCATGATACCAGGCCGATTGTCTTTGCACCCTACAGCTGAGAACTGAGATGACGACAACGCTGCGTCCTAATGTATTTAAGTCCATCCGCTCAATTTCCACCGCGCGAGCGTTCTTTTTTTGCTGCTCTGCGGTATACGACCGTCTGATCCTGTTATCATGGGATTGGTACTGGAGGCGCTTCCTAGGTGTGGACTGAAAATTGTCAGCTGTCTCTCTTGCTAAGAAAGAACCAAATTTCATTTTCTCTTTTAAACTATGAGTCTTGATCCTCGACGATGACAGTGTATTCATATTTGCTGTCATCGAGTAATCGTGGTACGACAAGCATCGCGGTCAATCAGAGGACAGAGAAGAAGGCCATGGGATTCGCGTCTCGCAGCCGAAAGCCCGCAAGAGCGGCACAACGTCGGCCATATCTCAGTGGGTGGTGCGATGCGATGCGAGGCAATGCGAGGCGACTGCGTCAGCAAAAGCCATATCGGTGATTAGAGCAGCGGCATATCGGTGAATCTCCTCCTCCTTCCGTTCTGCTAAGTCGTCGCTAAACTGCGTCGAGTAGTCTACGACGTCGGGATAGTTTACCTCTTACTGATCTCATTCACATTTCGCCCCGTGAGTGCGCGCGCGTGTGCAACTTAAAGGACAGTGCCGTCATGCACCATATAGTTTGAACGATGTTTGCATCAGGGAAGCGGATAAGGAATCACTGCTGTAGTTAGGGACCTGTTGATCAGGAAATAAAAGGACAGTACCGTCAGTTGATTTGAGTGGGTTGCTGTTGGCATTTCCATCTTTCCATTGTCGAGCACCTCACACCATTTCAATGTCAATGAAAATATTTTGATATGTTTGATCCTGAAGGTGATAACATCTTGATGAAGACTAATAACTCTTTAGCCATGTACCGCGCGTGCTGTCGTTTTGCCAATTACGTGCGCTCCAGGTTAGGGAATTGTTGCAGTGTACTTTAATGTTCAGCTTTACGTGCTGTATCAAAATTCATTGTTCGCAGCACAAGCATCTCCTTTTTTATGTCATCTGATAAGGTTTTTCTGAAAATTCAGCGGCATCGTTTTCATTTCCGTACTAGTCACAGTATCGAAATCTGGGCGCTGCTGCTAAATTTATTCTATCACAAACTGCATTAGGGAATAGGAAGAAACGAAGACTGGTGCTAGTTTTTAGGGATATTTGCGCGACTAATTCTATTTACGGAACATAATGTTATCGAGCTTACCAAGCCTAACGCTACGAAGACAATATATCTCAGAATTTGAGATAGAGAGATACCGGAGCTTGATACATTTCCGTGGTGGGATTTGCGAGTTGCAAAGGATTAATTATATCGCTAACTGCAAATGATGTGCGGCTATCAGTCATTAATTTCTGATATCACGTCCTTCTGAATAGATGAATTAATGATTGCACAGTGATATCTCATCGTCGACCGATGATATTTCTCTGTTTACTATTGATAAATGATTCGAAAAGGACAAAATTATAAATAGTGCATCTTTAATTCACGATCAGAATGACATAATATGATTTTCAATTAGCGATACCGTTATTCCAACGCGGTTAGCGAAAACAGCTTGAAAGTGCGGCTATATTTTCCTTCTGCAGTCTGCTAAAAAGCTCTATTTAGGGCTGATATAAAAGCGTCATCGAAGAAGGAAGATGCCGCCGGGGGCGGTTGCTAACTGCACGCATCACGTCTTCAGCGAAGACCAAATCGCCTTCCGGCTTTACGTCAACATGCCGATCACGATACTTGGAGTCCTAACGAACTTCCTTAATGTCGCAGTGTTCTGCCACCGCGATATGCGTCAGAGTCTCGTCAACTGGTTCCTGCTGGCACTGAGTGTCAGCGATCTCTTCCTGCTTCTCTGCAACTTCTTCTTTCTCTCATTCCCGGTCATGGCCGAGCTGTCACATTCCCTGTTTCTCAAGGGCAACTACGCACTATTCGTTCGGTACGTGCATTTTTTAATATTTTTTATGAAGCGCGCTTTGGTCACCTACTGAAATTGATTGCATTCACG
>NIUQ01001162.1:0-10231 GCA_002796945.1 Plectus sambesii | reverse complement strand
TCACGATTTCTCATAAAATGCGTAGTTTATCAAGCCGAATGAAAGGCAGCGCGTGAGGAAAATTCACGTCGCGCTATGGGACTCAGGGGCTGTTGAATGAAAGAGTGGTGGATGGGCCACGGAGAATACCCCTCCCTAGAGAGAGATTTGCCCAGAGAGAAGACTATTCCTCACTGAACTCCAGGGACCTATTTCACCAAACCCCAGCGCTCAGATCAGCAAACTCTGTCTCATTTGTCTGATCGGAGGGGGGATATCGCTAGGATATCAGTGGTTAAATAGGTCCTCGGGGGGGGCATGAATACACAGCGTTCTGTTCTGATTATTATACTCTTGGTTTTGTCGTCAGTAACAAGAAAACGAAGTCAAGTTTTGCATTTATAATACTGTAAAGAAAAATTCAACTAGTCTCTATGCTAATACGTCATTTTCCCTTTGCTCATTCACATTTTACAGAAACTTGGTTCCGCAACGATATGTGCACTATATAAATTGATACTTTGGTATTCCTTGCGGTGTTATACACGTACAAAGTAGATTTTGGGAACACGCGATGCAATCATTAAAAAATTATCAGCAATGGGGAATTGGATAACGGTCAGTTCCAAAACTAGTACTGTTACTGACGGGGGAGATTTAAGGGTGTAAAACCCGGATAAAAGAGACATATTGTCATTTTCCGTACTCTGTGCCGCGCTACAACGCACAAGAGATATCCGAATATGAATCAGCTTTTTGATATTCCTTGCACCTCTTAAATACAGTTTTCAATGTTCATCATCTTGTCATTTCAGGCATAGTTACCCACTGGGTCTTATTGCGCAGACAAGCGGGGTTTATTTGACCGTACTGGTCAGTGTGCATCGATTTTTTGGCGTCTGTCATCCGTTCAAAGCGCAACGCTGGGTCACACAAATGCCCGTGAAGATCGCTATCCTCGGCGCTATTGTCTTCGCCATCACCTTGAACATCAGCCGCTGGTTTGAGCTGAGCGTGGTGCCATGCTATTCTGGACAATACAGCAGCACAATGTTCGCCATACAGCTCACTCATTTGCAGAATAATTACGGTTACTTTTTGGGATACAAGGTACGATATAGTCAGACGATTTGAAAAATAGCTTGTCGCGCAAAAATGAAATATCCTGTCACAAATGTAAGGCGCGCGCATAGCGATGGAATGGTTTAAACCTTTCTTTTGCAAGCGACCATTAAGGTATANTTCTGAACTTGCAGCAGTACCATGAAACAGACGCTTGAGTATTATGAAAACAGTAGTATGAAACAGACACCAGGAGGAAATGCTGACATAGGAAAAATATGCGACGCAGTTCGAATATTTCAAACTTAAATGTGACAGTTCCAGGTCATTTCGATCGCCGTCAAATTCGATGAAAGGCCCGGGCGGGGCGAGGGACAGATCGGTTACAATGATGCTTCTGGCAATTGTGGCAATGTTCCTGATCTGCAACAGCTTGGCATTCTGCAACAACATCGTGGAGATCATATTTACGTACGACCCCGAGCTTTGGGCGCTGTACGAGACTTTGTTCGACAAATTCGTCGAGATCGGCAACATCCTCGTGTCCCTCAACTCGAGCACGACGATCTTCATCTACCTCAACTTTAGCACGAAGTACCGTCTCATTGTCAAGCGCTGGTTGGGACTGGTGGAAAGGCGCAATGAGATTGCTATCACGACGGCGTTGGCTGCGAGAAAAGCGCTGCAATTGAGCGCGCTTCCCGGCGAGGTGCGAATTCCCAGATCCCCCAATAAAGCTGTCCGCCTAGTCAGCCCGTCGGCCAGTGAATCTCGAATTAACTTGACTGATACTGATGGCAGTTCATCGACTAGATAATATTATGCTATGCGGGTTGCATTCGGATGATCGAAACGAGTTTCCAGGATTTGGGCTCCGCCTCTGTAATCCGCTTTGGCGGCCTAAAATCTGAGTTTCTCCTCCAGAATTCTACTTCGATAATCTCCGAATCCTATCCGGAAAATTATTAAAATAAATACACGTGTTTCTGATAAAAAAATTTAGTTCATATTGTCAATAGTAAATACGCAGACGTTGATATCTACAGCTGTCTGACGCTTAGTTATTGACACGCGCTCTCACGCCGTCATCGTTAAGATATTATACGCGAGTTGAACTCTCGTTCTGTGCTTGTCTCTTATAGCTCTCGATCTAAGCGTAAGCTGCTTGGGTTCATGTGCACCACTATATACATCGTTCAAATTTAAGCGCTGCATATGCGCAGCTCAGGACGCGCTTGTCATTTTAGCGCATAAGATTTGGTTCATGAATTATTGTATTGCAAATGATACTGCTTATTGTGCCACCGCTTGCCTTTCAGAACTTGATTAATTAACTGTGTAGTCGACTTCGATGTCCTTCTTCTGAATTACCGATAATTATGAATAGAGAAATTCAACAAACCAACAAACACAACAATGCATTACACGACAAATGTTTCTAAAATCATTTATTTGTTAAAACAATGTTATGCCCTTTGATTTGGAAAGCATAATTTTGGCGTAAAAAATCATTTAAATTTACAATTAAAACTTTGAATGAAATGGAATGTTCGTGTAACGAGGTACGATATAAAAACACATCACTGCTCCCTTTAACTCGAAAGACTAGATCCTGTTGTACCGGAGTGACATGTGCCACTCATGCTAAAGTTTTCAATAAACGCACATTAAAGGAATCAAATTTGATAGCGGGAAGAAATTCATTGCTAAACTTTTTCATTCTAAAAACGGAAAGAAAAGTCTTCTTGTTTCTATTATCGACTTGAATAACAAGTTAGCAAATATGGCCTTTCGCAACTGAAGCGATTGCGCTGTATTCATCAGCTATGTAGAAAAACAGCGAAAGTGATATAATCCGTATCATAGTCGGCGAAAATTTTCTAGCGCCCCATGCGTCCCACATTTCAGTAACGAAATTCAGATAAGTAACGGTATGTACAGGCATGGTATAAACTGAACATTTGGAATAGAGCACTTCATATCATAGTAAGGTGGCTTGCGACCACACATGTCGCTCTTTCGTCATATCATACTTCCGCCTCTTTGTGCAAAAGCGGTTCATTTTGGTACTGATTTCGTCCACCTTCTCGTCTCACTTTGGCATATCCAGGTTCTTCGCTACGCATCGAACTACCTGAAAGTCAGACAACTGTTGTGAAGTCAAAAACATTTCACAATCACTTGAAAGAAAATGAGAGAAAAAATCTAATTGAGCGGTGACACTGGTTCTTTTTTAAGGCAGTGTTAGAAAAGGGGTACTCGCAATGAAGCGACTGCTATTGGCTAAGCTTTAAACTGCATTTCTCAAATCATCTTCGATTGCAAATATATCCATATAGGTCAACTTGTAATCCGATTTTGACTCGCCTTACTATACACCGAGACTATCATGCGAAGCGAGCAAAAGACTCTTAACCACAACGCAGCTATGCACGGCAGGCAGCAGTCTAAGTGTATGCAATGACGCTTGAAAGAAGCGGACACGGGCAAAGTGTGGGGTGAACGGCACTAAAATCACTCCACGGCACACGCCACCCTTTCCTTACCCCCTCCTCTCCCACACAACTCTACACGGGTCGTTTTCTTCGTCAAAGGTATTAAATTGTTCTTCGTTAACACGCTCCTCAGGTATACTGTCGTTAAAGTGCACAAGATATGAATCAGCATCGTAGAAGTTCACCTTACAGCTACGTTTTGCTTCAAACGTCATTGTTAATTAGTCAGGTGCAAGCCGCAAAGGTCGATATGTATACAATAATGACTGGGAATGTACCTGCAGAACGAGCCGACGCCGAAGCCTTGGAGCGCTTCGAGGAAGGAGGAACAAAGACCTCGGGGGGCTGCTTCTGCGGCTGCGCATATACAGGCAATTGAGGTTTGGATTCGTAGCGAGGCAGAGGATCCTGGATATTCTGGTATGGTGACTTAACAAACTCCTGTTGTTGCTGCTGCTGATCGGGCTTGTCAGTCACGTACACATAGAAGCCATGGCACCTGGAGCCCACTTGGAAGACGAGAAAGATGGCCAAGAGGACGAAGACAGCTATGAGGATGATGGAAAGCGTGTAGTACACCCAGGCATCAGGCGCTTGAGAAACAGTATTGCCCACTTTGTTCGTCATTATGTTAGCGTCTGACGCGATCGCCGCAATCGAGTGATCAAAGGTGTCGAGTGTTTGATTTAGCCGGTCGGTGATTCCCTCGACCTTGGCGTTCAGATGAGTGACGAGAACTCGAATCTGCTCCAGCACCTGGCTCATATCGTTGATTGTCTTGTCAACCGACATGGTAGCTGACTTGATATTCACTGATGTTCAGGTTAATGATCGACTTTTCAGAGAAACTTGAATAAGCGTGGCGATACGGTTGATAATTTAGCAAGGTCGCAGTCGGCCTATTTTCATCAAGGTGCAGTCAGCTTTGAGCGGGACAGTCAAGAATGCAGGAGCTTGTTCCAGCAGTCGGTTCTCAACAGCTGTTTCCCAGTACCGAATATTATTTTATATGTCACTGAGCAGCGCTTGAGTCTGAATATTTTCGGAATGGATAATTGCCAGCACTAACGATAAAAAAGTAAAAGCGGCGAGAGATGACAGTCACCCGCGCTGGACGAATGATTTCAACACGGGTGGCGGAGACACAGGGCGCTGCGAGTAAAAGCAGACGCCGTAAAGCAGCGAGCCGAAGTTGGATAGTGGCGAGGCAAGATAGACGCGCAGCATGCAACGGCGCGGCGGCGTCTGTTTAGCGCGTCCTGCTGCTCGTCCGATCTCAAAGCGAGAACGACAATAGACACTTAGCGACTACACGGAATCGATTATTACACTGCTTCATTGTGAAGAGTGTGGTCGTTGTACGCGGCTATGGTTGTTGATATGCTCATTACTTATCATTCTACTAACGCATATTCAAACTTAGGACACGAAGAGATATAATATCGCTTTTGCGTGTAATTTATGATGCATCATTGTATATAGGGCGTCTGATCGGAAAAGAGAAAATCGAATGAAATAAACAGCTGCATAAGAATGGGTATAGAATGACACCTTGAAGGTTTGTCTTTTCTTTATGTGGATTATCTACATACACACTTTAGAAACAAAAAAACTGCAATGCAGAAGACTTCGTATATTGGCCTCAGCTTCAAGTTGAAACTACAGTTATATCATCACTCAAATTTTTAAGAGAACCTTAATTTTTATTTTCGGTGCTCTCCTTTTTTAAATTTTTAAACAGAACTTTATTCATTTTTAATAGAAAGGCCTGTATCGTCGTTTTCTGGCTTACTATTTATTCAAAGATACACTTTCGGTTAGAACACACTGCGACAGGATTGTACAAGTGGTGCTCGAGACCGCTTGCTTTTGACGACCTTCTCGGATAAAGATAGTATCAAATAGTAATTGTAATAACAGTAGTTTCATACGTTTAAACTCATTTTGATTAACAACATGGGTCGAAAGAGCCTGCAGGAGAGGGTTGTAAATAAATTGTGCAATACATGGCAAAAACAAAAATTGGGATTAACACCAAACTGAACGGGAATTCAGATCTCGGCACGACTTTGCATGTTTCCAATGGTAGAAAATTCAATAATTCGTACAGAAGCTTTGTCGCTATAAGTAGCTCACCTTTTCGGCGAATGTACCCTGGCTGTAATTGCTGTTTCTTCGCAATCTGATTTGCTTGCCTCGTCTTGACGCAGAGATATATCTTCTCTCCACCGCAAAGAATGAGCAGAACCAGAGTAGCAATTATACAGACGAGTAGACAAATGACGAGAATGAGCACCCATGGTAAATTGGGCGTCTCTGCCCACCGGCCTGACGCCGCACCTTCCACATCCTAAGATGTAAATAATGATAATCACTGAATAAGACTTTAAAATCTAACGCTAAGTTTTATTCAAATCACTAAATTTTGCAAGATTTTAATTGTCCGCTCTCTTTTTGGCAACGCCATCAAAATCGGAATAAACTTCAATAATATCTTATTTCAGAGTAAAACCAATCTCCCTGAACAAATGTAATCCTAATTACCGGCACTCAGTATGAATTGTACAACATTTACGGCAATTTAGGTAAACGGTTCGCACATGTTTGAATGAAAATGAATTTAAAATTATAGGGAATATTTTTATCAGAAAATTTAAAATCTCAAATTACTTTGCTAAATGAGCTAGAGAGTGAATATATTATGTTTGCTAGGAATAGCCAATCTACAGATTTGTACTCAATAGTATGTACATTAAATAAAATATGGGTAATAGAATTATATTCCCACTCAAACGTGAACGTCACTTTCATAAAAATATTTTATCCAGTACAAAACAATGCACTGAGGTTCGTGCGTGGAAGTAAGTTCTTCCTTGTATACAAACGAATATTTGTCATACCTTTAGCGATGCCTCTATCTTGTCCAAGTTGACTCCGAAGTGATCGATAGTTTTCTGTGCATCTTTAGCCAATTTATCGATCAGCGAACCACCGCGATTAGTAAAATTATGGAGTTGTATTGTCGCATTCTTCACCTGTTCAATAACGCGGTCGATTGAGATCGATGGCGGCGTTGCTGAAGACTCCATCTCTTCTGCTGCTTCAGAGAGCACTGATTCACGACTTGCGGTGGGAATAATATGATTGCCAGTGGGAGGAAGTGTCGATGCGCGATTGGGGACGATACGTAGCATGACGCTTGAGCCCCGTTTCGCTCGTTTGCTAGTTTACGACCGAGACGAACGATAAGAATCGGGCGCTCACGCCGTCGCAGTCATACGGCGGCTTGACAACCCCCACCTACAAGCAGACGCCTACTTCTATTGAGGCATGCTGGCAGCTTTAACGCGACAGCGTTGTTTCTCTGATTGCCCGGCGTAAATTATAAGTGCGTTGGTTGTCTTTGCACATTTCATCGTGTCCTGTGTGCAACTTTCACCGGCTCAGCGATTACAGTTTGTGTAATGGCATTTTAGTATAAACGCTTCACACACGTACAAAAAATTAATAAAGGCATTCTGACAGCACGCTACAGGTGCGGCAAGTCTGAACACAACATATGGAATAGCGTTCATGTTGTAACATCAACTGCCTCGGGTTATTGCAAAACTGGACAAAATGAACTACTGTTACGAAAGTTTTCTAAACACCTAAATAGTTACTCGGTCACTTGATGTGACAAAAACTATGGTCGGTTGTTGTCAAAGTTATACGAATAAGGGTGATTATATGAACACAAATCGTAGAAAGAGATTATGATGCATTCTCATATCAAAATTTTGTCGACATTAAAGGTATGGCACGGTATGTTTCTGCGCACAGCTGACAATGTGCCAATTGTTCTGATTTCTTTAGTTCAAGACAATGAATCAGTCTGTCTGCGATTCGCAATAGCTCTAACATAACAATAGATAACGAATGTTCTATTCCATGTGTTTGCGTCCACCGACAAGATAGAATGGGAATGCTCACTTCATCGTAAAACTTCTGCTTGATCCAACCAAGACTCCTTGCCAAAGTGCTCTAATGTGGTCAGTCTTTGTTTTAAAATAGTTTGTGATTATAGGCAAGAATGCAAAGAATGAAATGAGCAGCTGCTAAGATTTGAATAACACTTTCGACGGCATAATGCCTTGTCTAAGATAACTTCAGTTGTATGCGACAAAGCGAGCTCTCAACGCCTTTTATATGACGATTTGAAATGGTCAGTTAATACGAACGCCACAGATCGTATAAACTATCACAGCAATGAATGGCCAAATATCATTCAAGAGAAGCATTCTTAAAATAGACGACCTTCTGCAGTTATTTGTTTGACCGACCGACTGGATATGGGTATGGAATAAGATTTAAGGAATGTGAATCAAGGTATAAGTAGCCTTCAGAGAAACTGAAATGACTCCCACAACAGTACTCTTTTGGTAATGATCCCTGCAGTGTTCTGAATATCGCCCCAAGACTTCTCCCCAACTCCTCGGGGGCCATGCTCAAACAAATGCAGTCAGCAGTCACACGTCGCAACAAAGCGATAAGATTCCTAAATATCAATGTTCAATAAATTTATGTCTTTCTTGGCTAGGCGACCCAACTTCCAGATTCAGCCTCGCATCCTCCTCGCTTGATGGCTGATTAACGCTTTTACACTTGACGTAACAGCACAGTACGATGAAAGCGACGGCCATCACGAGTAAGATGCCAGTGACGATCAAAATTACTATCTGAATTGTCGTCAGGAGACTTGACACATCTGCTGTCAGCTTGTCCAAGGAAATGTTCACATTCTCAAGCGTCTGCAATGGTTCATTGGTTGAGTAAACTATCAGTAAACTAGAAATAATAGTCCATATCGCAGCCACTAATCTATTTTACTACGGCAAAATGTAATGAACAAAATTTCAGTTATGATGCTAGAGTTGCGCGCCATGTTTTGAATGTGGTTGAATGGTTATACGCTACATATATAACGAATATTTCCTTCATATTTGTCCACTATTTAAATCAAAACGGAATTAGATATTGCGGCAACTATTGTTTTAACTGAATTTTTATAGTTCTCATATTAATCATATTGGAACACTTTCAAGTTATTCAAATACAATATAAGCAGCTTTCCGCCTAAACTCTGCCCTGTTCTCACTTTAGTGCCTTGTATATGTGGGATCAATGTTGAAATTGCACAGAGCACGTTAATTATTCAGTAAGCAAACTGTGTTCATCAGAGCTTTCTCAAGAGCAAGCTTTTATTGTTGGTAAAGATTTTCGATATTGTGCTCATCGGTTTAATATAGGACTTCATTATGAAAGTTAATTAACGATTATTTCATTACGCTACCGTATGTTTGATGTTCCAACATCGGTATAGATCGCTACAGCAATGGGAAAAAAATAACGATTACCTTGTCCAGAGACATTCTGTCAGGAAAAATGTTCCGCGCTGTATGATACACAACACAACCAAATGTAACGTGAAGCGGTTACGTATTTATGTCTGTTCGCTGACCGACGGCGGGCGTTCCGACCGAACTTTGTCATCCCCCCGACGCTGACGCGTCCAACTCTATCCGACGCTCGTAAGACGCTGATAACGGCCGCGCTCCAACCTTCGTCTAATGTGCCAAGGGTAGTTTAAGTCCTAATTCCCTTCTACCTTTACACCGAACAGTCATAGGTGGGAGTACAAGGGTGCGGGGGTAGGCATCCTCTCACTCTATTTCTACCCTTTAACTCGAGAAATCAAGAGGTACAAGAGAATCAAAACACCCTTTTCACGAACAACAGAGATGGCGACTTTTGTCGACAACCATTGAATAAATGGTTTATGCATCTGGGGGGAGGTGCGCACCTTCCTTGTTAGATCCCAGTTTGTACCCCATAACATAGGCCTGTACCCACGTTGGAGTAGAACATGATTTTATCAAATACAAGATGAATTGTTAGCAAACATTGTAAATTAAAATTTAGCAGTCAAAAATTGATTCGACGATAGTGTAGTAGTGTATACTCATATTTCCCAAGTACCACTCTTAAGTAACCGTATCTGCGTTGAAATTAAGTGATTGCTTTACTGAACGGTTCCTTATCCTGTGTATATAATAGCCCCATTACATCTATTATAATAAAAGGCGGTAAAGACTGGTATTTTATTTTGATAAACAGAGCCGTCTGAATGCATTTGATAGTTGAAAATGAAGTGAAATACACGTTTAAGTTGCTGATGTTTGTGTTACCGTTAGCATATACAGCCAACTGTGTTTATAACGTCGGTCCTTGGCCGGTCCCTTGACCGACGTTATAAACACAGTTGACTGAATGCCATCTCCATTTTGAACTGAAGAATTTCAAAAGCAAATTGGATATTTCTTGTCAAAAGAATTCAATATATTATCTCATTTGATGTATGCAAAGTAACCGAGTTGATTTTTAAAAGTGTCTTCTTTGATTTAGAAACTATCTTTAGTAGAGAGAAAAAATGGCTTGTACGCCGCGTTTGCGCGATGTCAAAATGCTTCGTTATCAACTGAGGGGTAACATTCCAATGACATCTTATCAAGCGTGTGTACCGGTTTGGGTATTGATAGTATGGTCGGCTTGCTTGAGGAATGTATACCATCGATAATTTTCACTCACCAAGTTGATCTATTTTAGATAGAGGTGGCCAAAATATTCCAACCAAACTGGCGTCTTTATATAATACT
>NIUQ01001161.1:0-34105 GCA_002796945.1 Plectus sambesii | reverse complement strand
GGATGTCCATAACAACTGTACAGAGCTTAGCTTAGCTGAAGTAAGCGGAGCAGAAATGATAACAGAGAATGGAAAGATTTTCTATTCGATAACCTACAGCGTGCTGCCAAGCAATGGAACATTCCAAGGTACTATCCAAGTAAAAGACAATCAAATATTCATATTGATATCGATGGTACAGGACCGTGTTGACAGCTATAAAAATCAGAGTCACTGTGTAAGTGAAGAGCGGTTGAGACCGGTTTGTTTTTGCAAAGACCTGTTAAAGATATTTTAAATATGGGAACATACTCTGATATCTGCTACCACCTACTGTGGCTGGTTTACCGGAATCTCTTGAAAATGAGTCCGGGCGTACTGATGAGACGGAGCTTTTTCTGGCCTTCACATCGTTCTGGTACAAATTTTCAAGAAACTGAATGCTGTGTGATATGTTGTGAATAGTATTTTTGTTGCCTTTACTCGAAATTTTATTGGATCAGTAAGAAAATATCTCAAATTTTAACCGGGCAAGCTGCTCAAAAAATTACTTATGCTTGTTTATCTTCGAGCGAAAAAGCCGAGAAATTATGGTTATTTTTGGTCAAAAAATGGGTGTTTTCGCAACAAAGAAAGAGCTGATCTTTGCCACTTGCGGAGCATGGCTCGATTTCTTACAACTGATCGGAAAGTGTGAGTTTTATTATCAATAAGGTACCTTCGATATGCTCATCAATTGTTATTGTACCCAATGCGTACGTTCATCTCGAAATTTATCTCCTCGACTATGCACCTCAAACCATAATCGGCTGGAATTAAACTTTATCATTACTATATTTGTGTGCGTAACTGTGCATATCCATTCAGAGTAATCTGCAGAAAATCACATCTTCATCGTGCCGTTTTGCTGACGCAAAGAAACGTTGCTCAGGGCTATTTAGATATATTTCTGGCTGTCTAAGGGATCACTTTTTCTTTTGCTTCTTGCCAGCATTGTCGTCGCTCAGATCCGCGTCACTGTCACTGTCACTCAGCTGCTTGCCCAAATCGTTCAAATCCTAAATGAAATAATGAAATAAACGAAATGTGGTAACAGTGATTGGACAATTTCATCGCTTAATGCAAATTAATGAATTTTCATAAGAAGTCCTCTTATGATTCATTCAGTATTATTACTTGGCTTGCCTCAAAATGTAAGAATCAGTTCAAAAAGACGAATATAAAGCTTCGATCGATTTCTAGCTTCATTTCTAACAATTTTTTAAGGCGTAGTAACTTATTGCATTCATTAACTTTGCTTTTATATATCACTCGATCAACAAGAGCTAATATGTAAATATAAGGAAACATTCTTGCTGAAAGCAAAACAGAACACGTCGGAGGTGTTCTCTTCGAGGAGAGTATGTCTGGGTGTAGATTCCCTCATCCCCACTGAGCGGAGCGTGCTTTTTTAAAAGTGCAAAAAATATTTTTGCCACTTTTGCTGTAGCGTAATAAAAAATATTGCGATCTTACACAAGAGAGAACGGGAATTATTTTATTTCGGTCCATACTCTACTTCCTATCCTAGATAGGAAGCTTCGAAAATACCGCATCCGAACTGTTTTCTCTGATTGGAAATGTATAGAGTTACAGGTAGTGTTATTCACCGGTAGACTGCTTCCGCCGACCGATGAGCTGATTAATGAATTCATGCCTCGATTTTGCTTTAGTTCAGGGTAAATCCCCTATCTATCACTAGCGCAGTTAGGATGAAACGCTACTGCTGTATTGAAAAATGAACGGGCACATATACCCACAAAGACTATCAACAAATGTAATCGGTCGAGTTGGGTCTATTACAATTGAAGCACCATGTGTTGCGCGCTATTAAGATGCATTTTTTTAGTTACGCATGCAATGCTTTGACAGCCTACTAACCACCTGACGCTAATGCGTTGCAAAAAAACCATGAGTTTCCCTTTTTAACCTTTCTGATTAAGATGCTTTTTTGGAACAGACATAACTGCACCGACCATATCTATACGAGCAACTAATTAAAGCGCATAAAAGGTACCTTCTTATGGTCTTCTTCAGGCGTGTAAATAGGTCCGGTACTTCGGCGAGCGCACATGAACTTGCAGATCAGGATAACCAGGCCCAACACTTCGACGCATGTGATGACGCTGAAGCCGAGCCACAAACCGATTTGACCGCCTAAATCCCATGAAAATGCCACTACCTGAAAACGCAAGAGAATGAATATCTAACGCACAAACGGTGGCCGGATGTATGCACTATTTTCACTTTGAATGGGACGCTTTCTGAATCAAAATTGAAAGTTTATTAAACAATATGTACACTTTCCTGATATAAAAAATTGAACAAAATGTCCACCATAAGTTGAACAGTATCCAGTTTAAAGCGGAAACGGAGTATTCTGAGTCGTATGGAGTAAGATGGCAAGAAATTGTGTAAGATGCAATACATTGCCACTAGCGGGCAGCACACCAACTTACATCGTAGGCAACATTCTCCGAGTACAACTCGTAGTTCATGCGTTCAAAGTAGACTTGCAGGACCATCGCATTTTCACGATACCACGTTATGCATGCCTCCTCTGATGCCCAGGCCGTACTATTACCCACTAAGGCGCAGTCAGAAGGCTAAAAAGGACAAAATATTTTCAAACTGAACCGCAAGGCAGCAATGCGGTCGTCAAAGGACCGGTTCCATAGTCGTGTCCTAAGTCATTCATAAGTTATGCTTTACTTAAGCCCATTATGAAGCATAGCTTTGAGTATCGCTATGAATTACCTAACTTTAGGACAGGATTATGGAACCGGCCCATTATAATAAATCTTAGAATCATTTGTGCTACTGATATTATGAATACCGTATGTGAGCGGTAATTACCGTATTTACGGAAATAGTAGCACACGCGGAAATAGTAGCACACCCACCCCTATTTTTCGAAATAATAAAAAGTGCGCGGCAATCTCAGAGACAAAAATGATGTTAGTGATGGCTACTCGGGGGTCTCTTTCGAGCTGTGATTTGGAATTTTCCCAAATGATGCTGGATCGCTTAAACATTTATGCTAAGCCTAAGCCTGAGTTAACAGTAGCACTTTGCTACTATTTCCGTAAATACGGTAATGCAGTAAGGCAAATTTTTGATCAAGAGTAATTAATTAACAGTAGAGCTACATGAGGTTATTTTCAAAAAATGACGCCTATTTATCTCTAGCGGATAAAACTCTTACTGTAATCGTTATAACTCTTGCTTACGATTGCGTAATTATCGGCAGGGAAGCGACTTTGGGAAACAGTTGTGACATAGGTGGTCTCTTCGCAAGGCGGATTACAATCGCAATCCTTCAGCATATCCAAATGCTTCGCGCTAGTAACGTTTTCTTCCTCCGCCTTCAGGGCAGTCACACACACCACTAAATAAATTGATAATATTCATGCGCCGCGTAAGTATTTAGCATATTTACGATTATATATGGCTACATTGCGTAGATGATTTGTCTCGGATAATGTAAAGTATGAAGTTTTCAGTATGAAAGTCCAAGGGCCTATTTCTTAAAAATGTGAAAATTGAGAGCTGAGGGAATAACTATCAATTCTGCGCAATCCCTGCATCATCATACACAAAATTGATACTCTGGCGAAAGTCTCACCCAGTTTCTCAATTCTCAACATTCAACTACATCTTCATGGAACAGGCCCAGAATTCGAATTTTATTTCAGTAATTTATTTCAACCATTAAATTTAGTCTCACATGGAAAGTCGCTCTTATGCTGCAGTGCCAGAATAATCCCAGAGGAAGGGGAAATATATTGTGAAAAGGAGGTCACAGATTTTTCGAAAAACCGCCCCCTCCCCTCAAAGTGTTCTTCTCCTTTCAAAACGATATTTTCCATTTAGATAACAGATTGTGGGAGTAGGTGGGATTAAAGCAAAGCAGGAGTCTCATTTATTTATGGTATTATTCAGCTTGTTTTCTGAAGAGGAAGCGCAGTAATAGCGGCAGAAAGGTACTGCTAGGGGGACAGTTTTTCGGGAAAATATCGTAAGAAAATGGGCCGCAGAATGTCAGTAGTCAGCGGCAAGCTCAGCATCGTCGAAGATACGTATACGATAGGCCTCACCTTCCGGACTGCGTTATAAAGCGCCATACGCGCATACACAAGATACTGTAAAGAATCGACGCATACGCTTGTTGCGTGTTATAACGCAATTCGGAACGTGAAGTATATCGTCCTCGTACGTCATCGAAGGCAAATCTGCAGTCTGGATTGGTAACGACAAACTTACAATCTGTGACCGTGCTGCACTTTCGAGCGCCATCCGGAAGTCCATAACGCGGATCGCCGCATTCGCAGTTTTTGATGATATGTAGCTGATAGCAGCTGCGGTAGCAGGACTCCATAGAGTAGTTGGCCGAGTACAAATATTTATCGGCGCTCATAGAGTTAACGCATGTTCCATAAGGAGCTTGTAGACGAGACATGTGCGACTGCAATGCGATAGGATATGAAATTCATGAATTTTAAACTCGACATTAGTTCCCATGCGCTTGGCTTCAAGGTCGGGCAAATGCGTTCTCAACTTTTAATTCTCGCTATCGATTAAAATAATTTCTCCCATTCAAGGTTTACGGTAACTGCCACATGAGATTAAACGCATATACGGTAATAAACAAGACGAAAAAATACATACAAATCGCACGGCGAAGGCGTTCACGTATCCAGTGCCTGCGTTGAGGCCAAAGGCGTCGACAGAGACGTCAGTGTCTTGCATCGTAACGGCGACGCGCGCCGCGCTCGTTTCCGTCGTCGCCAGAAAGTCGGTCTCACCATCGGTCTCTTCCTGAAAATAAGACGGCGCTAGGGGGAGCCAAAATAACTGAAACTTAGGGGAGAGGTTAATCAGAAACAAGGCTAGGAACGTAGGAAAGACGAAACGATAATTATGGACGTGAGCAAAAATATAGTAAGTGAGAATAAGAGTAGCAGAGTACGTCGTCTTTTTATAAATATACCATCTACACTTAGTAGGGATATTTTACAAAACAGCCAGGACTCTTTCCAAATCGAACAAATCATGTACTATATCCATTTGAATTGGAAAGTATTCCCTTGGAATGAAATAATGTCATTTTTGAATTGGAATGTGTCATTTTTAGAGTAGAAATGATATAAGATGGATGATGACGATCCTCCCTGGACGATGACGCCCTACTATCATACTACCTTTACCAGCTCCGTGACCACTATTATATGCTTAAGGCCGTGACGCAATAAAGGATATCAACACTGCTCAGCGGTGGGAAATAAAATCAGGCCTCAAGGAAAGGACAGAGGGTTCACAGGAAGCTTGAGCAAACGAGAAGGCAACCGGAAAGTTGCAGGGTGTTATAACAGCTACTTGATAATTCACTGTTATTCTTCCAAAAATCGATAGAATTAAAATAACCGAGCGGATCCCTATGTCACCGTCCCCTTAGCTTCAGCCTTGAAAAAGTATAAAGGTACTAGCGCGAATGCAAATTGCCCGCATGGCCGGAACACATTCCCCTTATTCTATCTATTAGAACGTTAAGGACCTGTAAAACGATTGTTCAATAAGTTCGTACCTGAATGATGGTCAGCATCATCTTTAGACCGTTTTTGATACCAGCTCTACTTAGCCGATATGTAACCGGTTTCTTACTGTTAAACTGATAGCAAGCCCCGTAGGTTGGATCCATGATTCGGACAAAGTCGCTGAAATAGTTAAGATTGTTCTTATTCACAATTCTCTACTGAATTGGGGAAATTCGATAATGAATACCTTAATTTTATGTTTAGCTGCCATGGAAATCAAAAATCAAAAGAACGCCCTCAAATCTACAGCTAAACCTTTTTCATAATGAGAATAAGGCTCAAATTTTTCGTTAATCATAATAATGTTTAAGTCAGTTAAACTCACAGCTATCGATAATGTCTCCCCTCATAAGCTTTATTTTGAGATATGCTTCGAGTATAAAAATTAAAGTTTAGAATCTCTTTCTCACCTTTCTTTGCATTCCGCGTCCGCAAAATGACACTCCTTCACTAGCTCGGCGTATGTGTACGTGATTGCATCCAAATCACTTTGCGTCAAGTTGTTAGCGAGGAAAACTTGCGCGTTCTTGGCCAAATTTTGCTGTTCCAGTTTACTGGTTAATTTCTAAAAGTAATGTGATGTGTCAAAATCGCTTTGATAATTATGCAATGTTTCAAGTGCTCAAAATATCCTCATTCGGTGCAAAGAAGGTAGCGAAAGATAAATAATTGCAATGTTAGTAATAGTGATATGGTTAATATTATTATTATTTCATTTTGTATCAATGATATAATTTCATTAACTTGTTACTTTTGTTATACTTTCTCTGTAGACAGACTATTGATATAGTTATCTGGCAGTGCTATAGCATTGTCAGATCATAAATTCTTATATCGAGGTGTGCTATAATACGTATAATTAATTAATTAATTGATTTTCACCTTATCATATAATTAATCCTGTATTGATTATGATGGCATCACTTTAAGCAAAATATTTCTCATTGGTTATATGGGACGAGTCTCATTTCATCTTACGCAGCCATTATCACAGCTTTCCTGGAGCTTCTGCTCTAAACTGACTCAGATTTAGCAATGATTCTACCGTATGCCTTCTCCGACTAAATCTCTAGCTTTGCTTTGAAGTACAATAACAATACTGACAGTGAAACCAAATTTATCCGTTCCTGCCACGGTGCCAGTGGTCAGTAGCTCGGTATAGTCCGTCATCAGTTGTAGCATATCGGGAGCGTGTGTCGCCAGTTTCCTGCTCTTGTATGGATTAATGCTACACACTGTTGTCACCTGAAATAGTGCACTTAAAATAAATGCAGTTAATTAAACTGGCTAGTTGCCTGTGACCTACAGTAACCGTCCCGTGCCTGATGTCGTTTACTCAGGGTCAACTATTCAGTTTTACCCATAATTGACTAGTTGACGAGAGAGGTCGAACAACTGTGGGATAGGGGAGAGAAATCAACAGACCAGAGACGCTCGCACGGCTCGCATTGATTTTGAATCAATGAGGGTATAGGAAGGTGTGGGCGCGTTTAGAGGCTCATAGTTCAGCGATCGTAACACTGAAACTGAACAAGTCAAAAAAACTTTGAATATCATTAAGTAGAGCAAAAACCTTGAGCTATAACCGACTGAGGCTCGACGATACAATCTTTCCTCTTAGAATTATAAAACCCCCAAATTTCCAGCAAGAATTTCTGCGTAAAAAGATTATTTAAGGGACAAATGTTATAGTTTTCTAAGGATCCGTTGCGTACCGGAAAGTCTTGCGTCTCGAACTTCATTTCAGTGGAGACGCTGATAGGATAGCTGAGGAACTTGTGGATCATCAGGTAGAGCTGGTAGCCGAACATGACGCACGCCAGGATAAACACAACGATCCAGAAAACCCGGACGCATGTATTCCTGGCGCTGCCGATCAGTGGTAAACAACATGCCGAAGAGTAGATACAGAAGTCTTTGAACAGCCCGACGATATCACCAGTGCACATTTTGGCTGGTTGAAGTCAGAGTGGTCGGTCGTATTCCTTTTGCTGAGCTCTGAATGGATCAATAAATTCATCGATTTATATTAAAGACTTTTATTTTAATATAAGTCCCAGTTGTGTTGCGATGCTTCACTAAGCAGTCTTGCGTAGTGAGGGTTATTAGAATGATATCATCCGCAACCTATACATGTTTTTGTAGAACAATTTTAAGGGATATTTAAAATGAGTTTGCCATGGAATGACAAGAAGATAGAGAAGTTGGTAATTCATATATTTTGAGGCATTAGTCGGTGCCAAGGTGAAGGAACGCGCAAAGTCCATGCTTAATATTCCACCTATCGGCGAACGAACAATCCCCCTCCCTCCTAACGCCAGATTCTACTCACTTCTATCAATAAAATAGCGCACTTCAAACCGCAGAAAACTTTTCTGTGCGATAATTATACGGTCCTTTACTGAAAAAATATTCTTTAAACGATTAGCCCAACGCGGAAACGCAACCTTTAACGCGCATGGAATAGACATGTATTTCAACTATGAGTGGGTGAACGCTATTTCAGTTACTCAATACGAACTGAGAATAAGACCAATCATGGTTGTAGCACAGCCCTTTATGACACTTTTCATCCAATAATTTACCTCAAACTTTTAATTCAGTGCAAAAGACGAAGTAGGTTCCATACACAGTAAGCGGCCAGTTGGGTCGACCACCACGGTTGTCGAATTCTGACGAAAGTGGCTGGGAAGATTGTCCATTGGAGCAGTCAAAACCGACAGCCTAGTTACCAAGACAAGTCGAAAGAAACAAAGCAAGCGATTAAAATTGCACGAGTGGTTGCTCGGTTGCAAGCAGTCGCTTGACGCTTTGATGAATAGAAAAGAGTTCTTCCGCTACACCTGATGCCGATAAGCAAACCATGGACGGCGAATATAATGAACAAATTGGATATGTTCGAGAATCTGTTGGGGCGCAGACAGAATCATCGGTGTTGGATATTGATCCTTGCCTTAACGGCGCATTTGCAAATGGCAAAGTGGTTGGCGAAAAGATGTAATTCGTATCACAGCATTTTAGTGGGGCCTTAAGCGTGTCTGACCAACATGGAAGTACAAAAACGGCACCGTGACTGCGTCTTGTGGTTGCTGCAAAGCTGAATGTGTTACTTGCATCAATATTGCAGAATAACATCGGCTTTTATAGCAGCTTTCAACAAAATATTGTTTCATATTTATGCATGTCGTGATAAGCTGTAACAGAATGTGCACGATACCATGAAAGCTATCGTATGACCCAGTAATACGCTGATACGCGGGCAAATTGGTACTGGGGAAGTTGAACATACTCGCATTGATTGTAACACACGCAACGATGAGGTGAATGCGAAAGCATCAAAATTCGATATTGCTTAGCGAGTAAAGCTTAATTGAAACTTATTAATATTTATTTATTACATTTCTTTCAACTAATCATTAAGACATGTATTTGGAGTGGGAAGCTGCAAAGAGCAATATATATTAGAGGTAGCGCAAACGCGTCATACTCGTACCGGTACCATCTTTAATATTTTTTCTGAACAACTCTGCAGTGTTTCCCATAAAGAATGTACTCCCCTTAAAAAACATTTTAGCAGTAGATTTTCAAATCTACTAATTTAAAGGGGGTTATCAGTAACAAGGGTTCATAGGTGGGCATATTTTGGACATAAACTTACAGAAAATAACTGGTTTTAAGCTGATTTTTGTTGCGAGCAATATTCAAAAAATACCGTAGTAAAATAGGACGAGAGGACCCGTACATCAGAGTAAATAAGCTTCAACACAAGAAAATGTCAGACGGATATCCTACATACACAATTCTCTTTCCACTAACTCGCCCAGTTAGAGAATCGCGACTGAAACGCCTCTTTCCACCTCTCAAGCATATTTTTCTGTAAAACAACATGTAACAGTTTATAACATGAATCACGTCTGAACTACAACGATTCCTTTGACTGAGTGGTCTTTCGGCTGATTGACGGAGGTCGTGGTGGCCGCGGCGGGGGCACGCGTTTACGTTTTGCCGAAATATTCGGTGCCGAATTGGCCGTTTGTTTCCTGCGCAGTGGACGCGGAGGGGGCGTAGGAGGGGCGGAAACAGCGGAACGCTCAGAACCATTGCTTCCATGTGAAGTGTACAGAGGATTTTCGAGCGATAAATCTTCGAAGCTCGGTGCGCTCGGTTGCAAAAAAGTATAAGGCGGTGGTGGAAGGTGATAGTTCAACGTGGTCGACTTCGATGGTTGATGTTGACAGTTCTGTAGAGAATTACAATGGTATTTAGTCGAAATTAGAGACTGACTGACCTCGGCTTGTTGTTGATGTGGCGGGAGGGTAGCAATGCCTGGCTGATGGCAGAAGGGCAAAGTCTGCTGCTGCGCATTGGAATACGGTAATGGCCGATTATTGCAACACTGGACGGGAGGATGAATCGCGCAACACCTCGGCCCACTTTGGTGCTGATTACAGTGATGACAGAGACCCACTCCGTCGTCGTGAGATGCTTGTCGAAAAGCAGGATCTGATTGGTAAACTGGCTGTCGCTGACGTTGCTGTTGTCGTTGTTCTTGCTCGGTTAATGCTGGTTGATTGAAATGTAGCAAAGTTCCATAGAAAACTCGCTTGATCAGAACGTTTCCTTTTATGGCCAGTTTCTTGACCTTCTCTGGCGATAGATCGTGGCGGTAAGGAAAAGTAAATGGTGCATTGGTGTTGCTGTCAGAGACCGCAAATCCAGCCTCAGTAATTTGAATTTGCAGGCGAAATATTTCATCCTTTGGAAATCGATTAATGAGGCGTTCTTCATTCTGCCATTCTCGCTTCGCTCGCGAATTCATGACGACTGCTTTGTCATCCTTCCAGAAGCGAACGTCATAGTGAAACGCAACGTCTTTTCCGTTCGCTTTTAAGCTGACGCTGAATCTAAAGCAATCGCTTAGTCAAGTCAAGACATGGACTAGTCATGAGCAATCTTAAACGGAATAGGAGAGTGGCGGCTTTAAGCATGAAATGAACGATATATGATGTCAGTAATTTAAAATCATTAAAAGACTCTGCTGCCCGTCAATGAGGTATCATTATTGTATTAAGATAGCATCAGCATTCTAGACTTTCATCAATTTTTAGTAGTGGTTCTGCCCGGCCGTTTAGTATGTGATTTTACGTCGCATATGGCTATCATTCAAAATCAAACAGAATACAATAAAATAAGTCTCATAAATTTTAAACGGTAAGATATTTGAGATTCATCAAAATTCCTAAATTCTCACAGAATTCTTTAAGAAAGCTAAATGTGTTCGTTTCTTCATCATTTTATCTGTTAAATGAATGCTATTGTTATAGCAGAAAACTTAGTCGATCAAAAAATTTACTCTTTACCGATCTTTTAGCCCCGTAATTCCCGTCTTGACCTCTCCTTCGATGATTACTACTTTTCCATACTGAAGTCCACCTGGAGTCTGTTGTCGAAAAGGAGTAGGCTGAAATAACTCTTAGATTTGATAATCTCGCCTTTGTGGCATAAAAAAATATCTGCTTTATATTGCAAGGAATAAAACATGAACACGGATTTTAATTTGCGGGATGGCATCATTTTATCTAAAACTATCTCATAGAGCGTCTGATGAATTATGGAGGTAGCAGCGAAGTTACGAATTCAGCTAAAACTTTCTCGACGCGGGGGGAGTGAGCAATTATTTGGTATGGAGGATACATATACTATAGTAATGATTGATTCATAGCCTTTTCCTGCATAACAAGTGAATTTTATCAGTAATTCTAGTTAAACTAGGAGTTTAGGGTGGTTTTAAAAACACGCGAATCATCAAAAGTAATATATAAAAACGCGCTCTCGACAGGCTTTCATTTTTCTTCGCAAACAGAAAAAGCTTACCGGTTTTTTCATATCGAAAGATAAATCTCCGGAATAAGTGACAGCGTTCCCCATTGATGTTGAACTCAAAAATTTTAAAATGACTTTTTCCATAATATTTGTAGCACAACTTTAGCAAATCATAGTTATTTTATTCAAAATGTTCGGCGAAAAGTGCTCAGTACGAGCCGCAATGCGATTCGACTGCACACAGTCAGAAATAACAAGATGCGGTCCTGCTGCGCACAGTTTGTTGCTGTTGCTGCAATGAGCGGATGAGTCAAAGCGCACACGTAACAGCGGCGTGAGGTTTACACTGACGTCATCTATGTGAGCAGCTGCTTCGGGAATGAAGGATGGATAATTTCGCGGCCGGCTTGAGTAGACAGCATACGAAAAAAACTTGAAGGCAAAGCGTCTCTCAACAATGGTGGTAAGCTTAACTTTAGAGATATTTGCAGTGTTTAAAAGACGAAAGGTTTTCAAGGGCTCTACGCTAGCTACAGAATTCAAATTAAACAGGTGTTGCCCCGATTATTCGACCTATCCAGCTAGGACAAAAGTTTGAATAATTAGGTTTGTTGCTTAATCCATCTTCCCGCAACCTCACTTTGCTTTTGGCACCCCTATATTTCCTTTAATAACCCATCACCGATTCTATTAGTTGAAAAATGAAGGACTGCACGTTTTCTGACACATTCAATATGGCCGCCATGCTAAGGGTTAGATGTGGAGATTAACAGGATACTTTGCACTATATCTTCTGAAGATAAGAAGCATGCTTGCAGAATAAAGACAGAGAATTATTCAAATTTACACGAAAAAGGTGTTTGAATGCGCTACCCCTGTTCATAGGATTATATTCTTAAGCCCTTAGCGGTGTCCATAACCGTTAGAGATCAAATCACTTACTTTCGCACGCCTAGCGCACTAAATCGTCAATATTCATAGTGAGCCTTGCTTTTTGTATTACAAGAGTGACATCGCAAGAACTAACGTAAGTAAGGATGGCACTTCACGTCGGTTACAACTGAAACACAATATACGACGGGACGTGTGATGAAAATGCATTATGTCAACAAGAGCCGTTCACTACTATTTTGCAAGGTTTTGTCGCCAACCAGTAGGACTTGCCTCAGGTTCCATCACCAGATGAAGGTGGCATTGTTGATAAACCGGAACGCAGATCACCATATGCAACTTGCGCACGGTGACCTTCCCCGCACACGTCACAACAGCCCTAGCATTTGATCAAGTTACCCAAGACCCTATACAGAGGATTAAAACAGGGGCGTTACCTTCGTTTTCTTCATACAGAATGGACTTGTTGTTATAATGCTGTATGTTTGCATGTATAGGATACTTTATTGGCATCTAATCAGAGTACCGACACACGCAATGCGATCCACGAGAAAACATACTTACGTGGAAACTGGTAAAAATATAGAATTCTAAGCGAACAGCCGAACAAAGCATAAAACATATCCGGCGTCTTCACTCTCGAAGGCAATACGTCAATCAACAGTCGCTATGAAAACACGCTAATGCAATTGTTAAACAGAGAAATTTATAGTCAAACAGGAAACATAAGCAATCAATTGGTATCATAGTCGTTGTGCGTCAGTTAGAGGTTTAGGCAGTTGAACTCCTCAAGGTGTCCAATAAAACAACAGAAAAATTAATGTACAAACACTCGTTCACACGTGTGATCAGGTCGACATAATAATGTCATTTCTACTCTGCAAATGAGGACGTGTAGTTCGGCGAGTAGTCGGCGACGGCTAACGAGTGCACAGACGGCCAAAAGGAAAGATCGTTGCTACTGAAGTCCAACTGAGTAGAGGGGCTGCTCGTCGTGCTCGAGGGAGACGGCGTCAAATATGATCGCGGCAGAGTAGACACCTTTGACGTCCAGCTGAGCGTTGAATTGTCGTGGACGAAGTGGCAGCGGTCGCCGTTCGGACAGTGCCCTTCGCTCGTGAAAACGGCGCACACTTCGGTGCGGAACTGAAAAATGAGTTCTACTATTATCGTGAAATTATACTTTTGTACATAACGGAGAGGTCTAGCATTACATCTAAGTTCGGTATGCTTCAGCGTAACTACGACAACTGTTAGCTCTACGAGTTACAAAAGGTGCATTTAGGCAGAACAAACCTTGGGCGCGCGAGGGGGCGGCAGTCGAAGCTCCTCTTCGCCATGAGCGTAGCCACAGCGATTGCCGTAGTTACAGCGGCCGTAGTCCGTGAACTGTCGACAGAGTTCCGTCTTGTAAACCTGGGCCAACTTGTTCTCCTTCTTCGAATTATCGCGGACAGACGACGTGATCGGCTGCTGCGGTCGGACATTCGAAAATCTGCAATTAATGTAATGTAATATGCTTCGCTTCCTACCATTCGCTCTCTATTGCACGTACCCACGCTGACTTAGCGTAACATGATTTGGGCCACTTTGGCTACCAGCTCCCAACTTACAAACCATTGGGCATTAAATTGCCAGTGCAAGGCATAGCAAAAATGTACTAACCCAGAATACGGCGCAGGTGAACCCATAACTGGTTTCACGGTTGGCGGGCAGTAGATCCAATAGCCAGGTTGCTGTGGCTGTTGCTGTTGCGTGGGCGGCTGGAACTGCTGCATCATGGGCGGAACAAAGGGCGGGGGTTGGAAGAAGCGAGTGTTGGCACCTGCGTCGATGGGGTAGTACATGGTCGCTTGCTCAGATTTGGTTGTGAAAAAGCAATGAAAGTCGAAGGGAGGCGTACAGCACGCAAAGAAAGCGCTTATGTCGAATGGCGGCTGATCTGCACTGCCTCGTTTTTATGCCGCTCGACGCTATTGGGTCAAATTACACAAAACAATTGTGTCATTATACGGCCGCAAAGTGGCATCGATTCATGCATGACTCGCGATTATTGCCTTTTGTATCGTGATTGTCAAGGTTATTAATTGTGGGATAGCCGCAGAGTGATTGAACTGACAACAGCTTGAACATTAGAGATCGCTCCGTGCGGAATGCGGACGCATCGGCGCTTGTACAGATTAAAGGCGACCCACACTCGAATAGGATATTTCAAACAGGCACCACTACCGGTATCGAATACATCATATATACAATTTTTGGTTTCGTTTGCTTATTTTCAGTATTCTTTGAGTACTAATTATCGACCGAGTAACTGCAACATACGCTTGCCAAATTTATAACGCATTGCAGCACGTAATTACGATGGCTTTCGTGTACGTATAATCCCCTTCAGCTTAAAAAACTGCACGCAGTATTGCTATGTTTGATGCCACTGTATTCTCACTTTTCACACATTTCGACAACCTCTCTTGTAATTTCAGTGACTGATCGTATACTCAATCCGCCAAACGTAAATAGGCGCGTTATTGTTAATTAAACGCTCAGTAAACAGGAAAATGCACAGTTCTTCTTCTTCTTCCTATTTTTTTCCCGCGGGTGCAGGGTCCGCTTTTCGGATCTTGGAACGCCACTTTGCGCGGTCAAGCGCATCGTTTGAGCATAGGCGGGTGGTCTTTATGTCCGCATTGATTGTATCCTGCCACCGCTGCTTCGGTCTTTCGCGGGGACGTTGGCCATCGACTTCGAGATGGTATGCAATGCTGGCAACAGTATGAGGCGCTGCGCGTAGGACATGGCCATACCATTGAAGGCGCCTTTCTCGCATTTTCTCATCAATCGGCGCGATGCCCATACTCCTTCTGATCAAATCGTTACATATATGATCAAGGAGGGATATGCCCAGTGACCAGCGGGCCATGCGCATCTCCATGGCATGAAGGCGGCGCTCAGCCGCTTAGGAAAATGCACAGTTAATGGATGAAAACTGAACAAATGGCGTGAATATGGTGAAAACCGATGTTTCTTGGATAACATGGCCCTCGTGCCACAATTTACCAGCTGGATAGCTTATCCGCCTACGCAAAAAGTTTGCCAGTTGACACTTGCCCATGTAACATTGCAAAAGATTTGTTTTTTTTATTTTCTGCTTGCAAATTTGCTGAAATATATTACACACTTCGCACGCATCGAAAAGTCAGCACAAGATAATGTTATTGCAAAGTTAGAGTACGCACAACCGCATCAATAACAGAGTGCGACTGAATTTTTCTTCTTCTCTCTTTGCGAGAGATAGGAAATGCTTGAATAGTCATTAAAGATAATTGAGCTTTGACCAGTCGGTTTAATTATTTACAATTTCGAATCGTGCAACCGGCAAAGTGCCATCGCTTCATTATAAGACGGCGGCTCCGAATGATCGTAGCCATTAATAGTATCGTCGACATTTTCGCTGTTCAGTTCATCACCAGTAACAGTAATATCAACTCCATTTGGTAAGGGTGGTAAAGAGAGCATTAGCTCGTCGTACCGAGGTAGCGAAGACTTCCTTGTCATCGGTCGCAAGACTGAATGATTTTGGGAGAGACTGTAGATGCTTGTAGTTGAGGGTCCGACAGAAACCGCCTGAGGACAGATGAAAACGCCCAATTCGCTGGCAGCCAGCTGCGAATTCCATTCTCGCTCGGGGAAAAGCACCCTTCGGGAAGTCCCTTTGACGGCATCGCATAATCGCAAAAATAGTCCACAGATGATGATACCCACAAGCCAGAACAGCGGCGAACAAGAGATTAGCGTCTGAAACGCACTACTTCTTGCATCCATCACTCTTCCAACTGTTATTAACTTTGTTCCTGAGTTAGCAACACGTATAGAATGTGTAATTAACTGTATACAACAAGAAATCAACGGCTCTATTCTGAAACCTAATTAAATAAGTGAATTACTCAGGGGCAACGCAGGTATTAACTTATAGAAAGCGGAGCCTCATTATCGCTCACGCAGAAGAGGCCGCTCAAGCCATCTGTCTCAGATGTACCCTATGTATTCTTAACGCGCAAATAAAGTTTTTATTAAGTGTACAGGATATATTTTTACCCTCCCGAACAAAAAACGTTTTAAATTCTCGGTGAAAACTGCAAAATCTTGTAAGTGGCGTTCGCTTGGTGATTTAATGAGATCTAAAAGACAGTTTTGGATCAAGCTCTCTGAGCTCATATTATCGTTCCGATTCTAAATGGCACTGTGGGGGTTGATGGTGATTCGTTTGACATAATATATATCTCATAATGCTTTTCTTTTGCTTAACTGAAAAGAAACAGAAATTAATTCAGCTGAATACTGATTATTTTTACTTCATGGAACACTGCTTTTTTGAAAAGCGTGAAATTTAAAGATAAAGCAGACAATTATTAATGTTTTAATCGAGCTCTGTGATGCGACAAACTCTTTGGCTTAAACGGTTTCGCATCACTGGCTATCGAAGCCATAACACGGGGGCCACATAGCAAAGAGATTATGACAAATCATATAGACACGATAAGAATTTCACTTAGCACTTTATCACATAGGAAGGATAAAGCTGAAGTTTTACGCGATTATATAAAACTGAATACTGGAGAGACAAAGGTTCGGTTAATCCAAAACTTTCTGAGTGTCTGTTGACTTTTTTTTTTTTTTTTTTCATACCTGAACTATGTGACAGCCGCCTAAAGTCGTACAAGTGACATACCTTAGAGGGAATACCCGCCTTTGCCAATCCGACGACCGCGCATAACAAAAAGAAAATTCCTCCAGCAATGACGAGCGTCTTTATTTCGCTCAGTGTGTGAGACATTTGACTCGACAACAACAACTGACATAGGGAACGACCATGTGCGGGCAACGTTGGGATATTCGCCAAAACTAAAACGAATGCGCATGTCCTTATTTAGTCGGCCGACGACCCGAATAACCAGTTTTCATGGTTACCACCGGCGCGTGTCCTGGCCCACAGCGCCTTCGAAATGAGGATAATTGATGTTGTCGCGTATTGTAGTGGCTGAATCTGTGACCATTTGAATCCAGTATTGCAATATAGAAGTTAATTCAAATTACAAATTTTTACTAGCGTTACGTTTCAAGGAACTTCGTAAGTTAATAATGGGAGACACTGAACAATCGTTATATAGCGAACTAAATGTTAAACTAAATAAAAGATACGCTGACGATACGCCTCACGTCTGGATTTCTGTTACTACAAACACGCCATATGCGCAAGCATACAATTCAAGCAAAAATTCGGGCATGCGTAAGCTTACGCGTGTGGCGTATCCGGAATATCCTGTCCTGATGAGGCGTACCGTCCTCTTACAAGTCAAAACAGTTCAAGGTGACGCCGTTCAGCCTATCGGCCGCTGTTACACGAATTTTACTAGTAAACTAAGCATGACATCGTGGTATTCCTATAACTGAAGCTAAAACGCAGGTTTTCCTTTCAGCTGTCATTTAGGAGCGATATCGCATTTGCACGCCAGCGGTGCTCCTTCACATTTTCCGACGCCGTGAAAATCAGGATCCATGTCGCCAAAAACTTGCCGACATTTGGCGTTGCAGGTGATTTGATTGCAGCTCGGAGAGACTAAAAGTGATTTTTCTTTTATGTCTGTCGTTGGCTTCCTTTTATTTGCAGTGATAGTGGAGCTTTCCGTCGAATTCGAATCATGAGCTGAAATTAGGAGCCATTTAATGGTAATGTAATCCTTTGAGGACGGCTGTCTGAGGGATACCATCCCGATTACTTCCATACTTCCGCCTTTGCGCAAATTTCTTTTTTTAAGATTAGATTCGGGAAACGTGAAACCCGATTTTCTTCCCGCTCCCAAATCAAACCCTGCTGATTATAGAAATGAATTAAAAACGTCGTACACTGGATCTCTCATTTTATGATCAATAGCACGAAAGAATAAGAAAGAAAGAAAGAATATCCTCATTCACGGTATGATTGAGCTTGGGACGTTTTATCTTATAATTTTGATTAATTTTAGCACTGAGACACTGACTGGGTGCTGAAGAGCCGCCAAAAAAACTTTAAATTTTCCTATAGTGAAGAACTTTACATTGCAAAGACAGTTTTTTACACACGAGTATGCTGCTGATTAATTTTACTGAAATTTTTCGGCTTCATATTGTAATAGTTGAGATACACATTGACGCTTTAAGATGCTTTAGACAAATTATAACGATGCAAGCGTTAAGTGTTACCTTTGGCGGCTGCCTGTTTCACCTTTTGGGTGGAGGGAGAAGCATTTCCAGTCGCTGCAGCTGATTTTGATTCAGTGGACACTGAGACGCCGTCCAGTGATACACAGAGTATAACGAGCAGTAGAAGTCGCAGAACCAGACGTCCATCAACAGCTGCCATTACTATACTGCACTGGCTAAAAATTTTGAAGGCTGATGGCTGGTAAGCAGTTGATGACACTGATGAAAGAAGGGTATGAGACTGCTTAAAGTTTTTCAAGTGCACAATAACACTAGACGAACAATATATCTATGCGGCTTTTTTCATCAGATGTCGGCACTAATGGGTGCATGCAGTGCAAGAGAGTCTTTTGGGGGATATACACATTCAGACTTAATCTTTTTCTTACCTAGCGTTGCTGTGAAATTTCTGCCTATTACCCTGCCTTTGAGGATTAAATCTACAAACCTACGTGGAATATGCGTACGTCACCGCACCTCCCCACTGCTTTTCGTCAACCGGACATTTCATCATTCACAGGGTTCTCAGACTAATTAGACTTCATGATACTACTGTCTAATTAAAACAGATCAAGGTTTGCTAAATTTAAAAAAGCAGCACATTTCCAGAGCAAAACCACAAACGAAGAAGGGTTGGGCAATGAATCGGGGCGGGAAAAGAATAAGAGCACATGGGATAGTCAATGATGGAATAGCGCGAAAGATAATGAGCGACTGTGTTTGTACAGCAGCAGTAAGTTATTTGATTCTATTAACCTTCTACTCATACACCAAAAGGGCTCTGTCCCAAATTTTCAATATTTCCTCTCTCATGCAGCCCTTATCATAAGCAATTATAGGCATAATATTAATTCGCGAACATATCTACCAAGGAATGATATTCACAAGTTATAGAAGGTCTCTTAATATGTTGACTCTACAACGGTTACTCTTTTGTCAATAATTCTCTGCACCCGAAGAAGTCAGATGAACGAACAGCATGTTGGTAAAACATCTGACATAATAAAGAATCATGGCCCGATGCAGACGGCCACTAAGACAGATTTGGGTCTTACAATTTGAACTACCGATATTTATCAGCATCACCAAAGTAAATTTTGTATTTCTCATCCTTCTTGCTACCTGATTCGACCAAAGAGTCTTACACTTTTGGCACGATATATGCATTATTCATAATAGCCATCCGCTTATCGTTGAAAAAATGATTATCATCAACTTTTTACAAGCTTACTAATTTCAATTTCACTTACACCTATCGTAGTATTAAAACTATAGTAGGAAGTCAAACTAAAACCGCTCAAGCGCTGAAAAGTGAAAGCAAATGATCATGATTTGGACATAAGATAGGAAGGTTTTTCATCTTTGCAGATGCTCTGCAAGACAACGTCAATGAAACGGCGTAACTATTAAAACAGGCACTTACCTTACCTTATCTTGGGCAAAATCCTGTCCCAAGCGATGAACCGGAATTTTAAACATCTTTTATTGTACTGTTGTTTCGGTTCATTTCATTTTTGATCAAGTTTAGGCTGAACGGCTGTATTGTACTGCGCATCGATCATTAGCGGCGAATTTCCAAAAAACGCAATCGCAAAAAGTGGAAATATTCTTGAAGCTAAAATTTTTTAGAAAGGTATACCATTTTCACTTCAACAATGATAAACTCTCAATCAAAGAGGACATATTACCAGCCAATCGATACGGAAAATGTTCTTTATGATAGGGAAATGGAATATATTCCACAAGCCTGAACCGTCGAGCATTTCTTCTAACTGTATCCCTAGGCGCCGATCGAAGCCCATCGCTGCTTCAGTTTATGTGGAAGTAGAAAGTTATCACTTTGTAGTCATTTTGTCTACTTCTGATAACAGGCATCGCAGAAAAAAGGCATTCGCTCTTTGTTAGCAGATGTAGCCATTTTTCTCTAAAATATAAGCGCTGATAATGATAATTATAATCGACATTTGATCGTAATGGTGTAAATATCTGTGACGTACAGGGTGAGTGTCAGTGACTATTAAGATTTACAATTGACAACTGTCAAACAACCAGCATTCAAATTATGAGACTGCATGTAGTCGCGCGCCGTGTGACTGAGTTTTCTATTCAAACAACGACTAGCAAACTCTAACGTTTGACATGAACATCTTTTTTCGATAGTAAATTGATGACTCGTGGGAAAAGTACGCTATTTTGGCATTGCACAGCACTTCTTTGCTCAAATCAAATTTGAATAAAAAATATTCTTTAACCTCTATAGCAGGAGAAGAGCGAAAACTCTAGAAGCACCTTACTTTTTTGTTGAGCTCTGTCGATTACTTCGCGATTATGTCCTTTGGCGATAGGGTCGTTTTGTTGCACTGCTAGCAAGCAGATATACCCCCACGTTGCACCGCGTTTATTACTAGTAACGCGAGAAAATATCAGCGAGAAAACTGAAATCAAAAGAGGACGTTGACAGCAAAACAACGAAATTTCGGAGAGCTTAGCAATTAAGATCCGATTTTTCTAAGCACCGAGTTTCCTTTGGCACAATTGGCAAAATGTTTTCGGATTTCGATGAAATTTTGTGTGCAAGGATGTTTTGGGGTAAAACTTAAGAAACTAATGTCGAATTTTGTTACAAAAGTTTTCGCTTCGATATCTGGCGGGAAATTTAAATTTGTTTGCTGAAAGCGCAGAAGTTGTCAAAATTGATATTTTCATATATCAATCGATTGGAAATGATGAGAAAATCTGAATACGTTTTCAAATTAAAAATCGGTGCAGAACCTGCAAAGTTATGCAATGTAGAAAATTCGAATTTTAGAACTTTTAAGGTTTTTTGCTTTTTTCGGCCAGAACTTGTTCACATTTCTAAAAAGTAATGTACCCGAGGATTGTAGCCCTAATGCTGGGCTATCCAACGATGCCATGAAAAGTATCAAACTCGTGCATGTACGGGTCGCAAATTAAGCCCGAAGGTTGTCTATGCCAAATTTACCAAAAAAAAGGGTGCACGGAAATTTGGCAGAACACAACGGAGATCAATGTTTCTATATACCATTCAATGGAGAATGATGAGAGCAATTCGTGGATGCTCGCGGAATTAAGATTAGTGCAGAAACAGGAATGTTATGTAAAAAACAAAATATCGCGTTTTTCGCAATTTTTAGCTTTTTTTATCTTGTTGGTTTTTCGAATTTTTCGGTCAAAACTTGTTCACATTTCCAAAAAGTAAAGTACTGGAAAATTGTAGCCCTGATACCGGGCTATCCAACGGTACCATAAAAAGTATCAAAATCGTGCATGTACGGGTCGCAAATTGAACTCGAAGCGACCTATACTTTGAGGCTTCTGTTATAATTGGGTAAAATTGTTTCACTTTGCTCGAGCACAGTTACTCTATTTTCAGAGCATCTGTTATCGGCATATCTAACGATTAGTCCCCCAATGATGGGCTATTTAGCGCCGTTAGAGAGCCATCCATAGCTAACCTTCTACGCTGCCCATCGATTGAGGAACATGTATCACTTTCTCAGTTATTAAAGCATTCTGNTGCTCGAGCACAGTTACTCTATTTTCAGAGCATCTGTTATCGGCATATCTAACGATTAGTCCCCCAATGATGGGCTATTTAGCGCCGTTAGAGAGCCATCCATAGCTAACCTTCTACGCTGCCCATCGATTGAGGAACATGTATCACTTTCTCAGTTATTAAAGCATTCTGGTTGTTGTTCACACATCTGCCATGGTTTGCTTCCGAAATCCTCGAAAGATGGGAAACTTTTGACTAAATTTGCGACCCTTACATGACCAGTTGTGAAACTATCCATGGTACCGTTGTATAGCCCATCGTTGGGGGACTAATCATTAGATATGCCGATCGCACATGCTCTGGAAATAGAGTAACTGTACTCGAGGAGAGTGAAACAATTTTACTCAAAGACAGCAAGCACCTCGAAAAGTGGGTAACTTCGGGCTTAATTTGCGACCCGTACATGCACGAGTTTGATACTTTTCATGGCATCGTTGGATAGCCCAGTATTAGGGCTACAATCCTCGGGTACATTACTTTTTGGAAATGTGAACAAGTTCTGGCCGAAAAAAGCAAAAAATTAGAAAGTTCTAAAATTCAAATTTTCTACATTGCATAACTTTGCAGGTTCTGCACCGATTTTTAATTTGAAAACGTATTCAGATTTTTCTCATCATTTCCAATCGATTGATATATAAAAATATCAATTTTGACAACTTCTGCGCTTTCAGCAAACAAATTTAAATTTCCCGCCAGATCTCGAAGCGAAAACTTTTGTAAAAAAATTCGACATTAGTTTCTTAAGTTTTACCCCAAAACATCCTTGCACACAAAATTTCATCGAAATCCGAAAACTTTTTGCCAATTGTGCCAAGGCTCTGAACAAAAAACTCGATGCTTAGAAAAATCCGATCTTAAGATCATTCAAACTTTTAACGTTCATGTGCGACAATTCAATTTTCGCCTCAGCCTTAATCGGCTACTCCACCCGCAACAGATAATTTTTCGATCTTTCACGAACATCATTAGCTGCAGCATTGTAATGATCAATTATAAACAGGACAATCAAAGCGTTCACAGTTGGCGTTAGGGTAAAGAAGAACGAGCACAGATCACCTAAAGTCAAGAGAAAATCGTCACCTAATTTAAACAATACCACTAAGGAGGTTGTCCATCCGAAGAAAAACACGCAAACATGCAAAATTCCAGTTGGTAAAGCAAAAACTACCGGCAAGACTCCTTGTAGAGTCACAGCCTTTAAAATGCTCTGTTCATGTTCCACGTGCAATCCATATCCTCTGAAATCGCGCTGTTTTCTCATGTCGTTCATTAGTTGAGAAAAGCAGCGGTACAACGAGAGATTACTGAATATCAGAATCGGATAAGCGACATAAATGATGTAGAAGGAAATGGGCTCTACACTGTACGATATATAATAAGTGTAATTGTAAACAGTGTAATACACAACGTATTTGGAAAAGAAGAACACTATTATAGGATGAAGAAGGGGAATATAAGCGGACAGACAGAGTAGTGCTACTCTTTTCTTTGTAAACAGCGCGTCTTTCCGCCGCACAATCACTAAATATCGATTAACAGACGCCAGCGGCACTGCGAAACAAGCACAGAAAGCTGTGGAATAGCACATTGACGTCGAAAGAGTGCAAGACGCGACATTAATTGAAAAATTATTCAAACGGTGGTAGAAATGGTTGAGACACTGAAAGAGTACAGCCAAACAATAGCTCAAATCACAAAAAGACAGATTCGCCAAAAAGTACTTATACTCGCCCTGAATCTTTGTACTGTAAAAGGACAAATACATTACAAGCAAATTGGCCGGAATTCCAATCGGGCAAGCGAGAATAGTACTTATTGTGATCGCTAGTGTCGCATTCGAATTTACCGCCCACGTCCTGTTTGCAAAATTTTCTACAGTATCATCTATTTGTCGCATTGGAATGTTGCGGCGTATTTGTACGTATTCGTCCCTCTTGTATTTCGATTAGTCCGTTTCTGCGTCGAGTGAGACGTCTTGTGTCAAAGCAACGAACGGGGAAGTAGGAGAACTCAAAATAATGAGCGATAATCGCCTTTCTGAGAACTCACCAAGCGGCCAGTTTAACATAAGCTTCTGAATGTCTGCTTTATAATGATTGACTGTGCGGGATGCTCGAGTTAATACAGCACTCTCGACATGTAATTTTCATTTTAACGACGTCTGTCCTTTTCGGCTAATTTCTGAGTAGCGTCACGCGTAGGATGATTCCAAGTGCAATTAAACAGAACATATTCTGAACGATCAAGGTGACCCTTAACTTCATCAATAACAAGCAGATATTTCTCAAATAATTGAACAGGTCTATTTTAACGTTCGGAGGTGGAAATGTGACAAAAGTGAAATAGTTTTAGTATGTCATTATTCTCGCAATAATCGAAACACGGCAGTAAATTGCATTTCACCCCGTCTGTGATGGCGATTTGTTTCTAGTTTGGCCTATGACGATAAGCTGCCATTCATTTCATCAACAGAAAAGAAGGATGTGTCACCATAATACTAAAAGCTGGTAATATTAAATCTAAAAAGATTTACGTCCTTCAAGGAAAGTAGGTTAGTTGCGCTATCCGTTTACAAATTATATCATAGATTATATTGATATCGCGAGCTCTACTACCGCGATATGATGCAAATTTTTTTTAAAACACGAAACTTTGTAAAGTCACTTTGCCAGTTATCCTGCAATGAAAGTTTAACATTCTGTTGTAGCCGGAAATGAAATTTAAAAAATTATATAAGTTGCTGGTTTTCGATCTCAACACATTTAAACATGTTATGGTAGTCAAATCGTATTATCACTCAAAATTAAAAAAGAATATTTAATGCTCGCCAGCTCGCATTCTAGCTGCGGAACATTCTCAAAGATAAATCCACATCCCTTGACAGGAGACTTAATCAGTTTTAATACTACAGCTTATAATAATACTTGATCTAAAGGATTATGACGAATCTTCTTCCTCCTTTACTGATGAAATGTATGGGCAGCTTATAGTTACCGATCAAACAGCAAGAAACAACAAATCAAAGTCGTCTTATGATTTGCTTTATATCCATGGTCTTAATTCTGATAGAACATTGTAAAATACGAATTCTTTCGATGCTTGAAGTTACTTTCCCTCTTAGTTAAAAGTAATTTGATCCATTCTGACACGTTTTGTGAAAATATTTGCTTCTCTTTGACTTTTAGAGTTTGACTCTTATTATGATTAAGCGGAAGTAGATTACTAGGAGATCATGAGAAGGCATACATAAGCGGATTCTTACGCTAATGCACGACGAAGGTGACAATATCCTGCGCTGAATGAGGTACTTTGCTCTTCTTTGTTTGAGGAGTTAATATTTGTCATAGGTGCGTGACAGTGATCGACTTCTGCAGTTTCATATGTGGTGTGCCTACGAGCGCTAGGCGCTATTGTTCGACATCGAGTCATCGAGTTTATCAGAGCTGTGGTCTCTTATAAATATCAGCGAGCAGATATGGAACGACCATGGATATTTAGTGCTCGAGCAATGACTTGAATAAATGACCATGCAAAATGTTATCAATGAAAGCTACTTATTGAACAATATTACATATGATAATACCGCATGGGCGGATGGGACTTCCTGGTTGGATACTCCTTTAAAGATCAGTTTACTGCTAATGGAAGCATTTTTATACTTTTTATCGAATTTCGGGTGCATTTTGTTCAGTACTTTGCTCATTACGAAACGCATATTTCATCAAAATCTTGCAATTTTTCTCGGAAATGCGATGCTTTCACAGTTTTTGATCAGTATTTCGCGCTATTATTACATATTTCAAACGGTTGCCGTGTATTTCGTTCCTGACACAAAGAAGCTGGATAACTTTCAAGTTTGTTGGCTAATCAACACTTTTTTTAATTTCGGCATGATCAATGGCGCCCTAAATCACATTACGCTCGTTATTGAGCGAACTGCTGCTACTGTGTTTGTAGAAACTTATGAAAGATCGCGAAGAGCATATTTCGGGATTTTTTGCCTTCTTTTACAGGTATTTGGAAATAATCTCTTAAAGTTTGTTAAAGTACATTTTCTTAGTTGGAGTATTGGAATTTCGTTCGAAATCACATGTTTGTTCCTGATATTTAGTTGATCCCTGAATTTTTCCCCAGTTTACCTTGAGTTTCAGTACAGTCTAAAATGTGCCTCTCTTGGGAGTTATAGATAGTGCAGGCGGGTTAATTTGAAAATGGTTCAATGGACGGTAACATAATCGTGTCCTAAGCTGTTCTTAAGTTTTGCATTACTTGAGCCCATTATAAAACATAGCGCTGAGTATCGCTCTAAATTACTTAACATTAGGACACGATTATGTTACCGGCCCAATGTCCTCGGATATGTCGTTTATTATCGGTACTTGATCAAAGCCAGGCGACTGCCTTTGCGTCATTAGCTTGCGTTTTTTAGCTTACGTTCAAATTTGATGTATAGTTGGCTTTAAAATTTAGCTTTTAATATTATCTGTCGGATAATAATGGGTGCATTTAACGTCATAGCTGTTAAATGCTTTTACTTTTATTATACTCATAAAGCTATTACTGACAGGTTTTTGACTGGAGATGCTTTAATATTGGTACTCGTGTTTAAAAAAATTTTGTACGAAAGAAATAGGATAGCCTTCTAGTCATGATGGCAAGTAAGCGACAAATTGTTTCTCAAAGAGAGTACTGATGCATGATAGTACAACTGAATTTACTATTATTCTCTTTGATCAAAACATTCTCCAAGTTAAAGAGGATATATCTTTTTACATTCAGACAGTGTATGACTGAGATCATGTGTCTATGCTTTGCAATTTCTGAGATATACATGATATATTCTTTTTGTTTCCGAAAATTTCCTCTTTGATTTCAAAATTATCCTTACTGAAGTTAAAGTTGAACTTTTGCACCAAATTGCGGCGTAGCGCAAATATAGATCTTCTTTTGAACACGTGTGCAATCGAACGGACGCAAGGGCTAGTCCTGTAGGGCCGCCATTAACGGGCTTCCAATACTACTTTTGTTCTCTTTTATTAATTTGAATTTTTGTACAACATTTATCATATTTTTCTTACAGTGGTCTTTAATTGCAATACTGATTGCGCTCAATGATATTTTTTATAATGAGAAAATTGGAGAAAGCGCAAATATATCTTGTAACAAGGCTGGATGGTTATCGCAAAATATTATTGTAATCATGTTACTGATCGTTGTCGTAATTAACGTCTCTGCGATCATAGTAAGTTATTTATTTCATAATTATTATCAGATATCAAGGGGAAATCTGTTATAATGAAACAGTCATAGATCGGCCAGAGTTAGGAGGTCAAAACCAAAAATCGCTAAAAGCACATTCCTCGAGATTTGAGAGGTATAACACCTTGTTTTAATCTTTGTACTTTCTGCCTTATTCAACAGGAATACAGTGAGAATATCATTCTTGGAATTGCTCCTCATCAACTCTGTGGTGGAAGGGGAGGGACGGATGATACAGTCTTGCATTTGTACTGCGAGCCATTTTAACTGTAGAGTTCGAATTATCAATGCTGTGCAGTTAAATTTTTTAATATTTGCCCACTTGCGTCTCGCAATGATTTTCAGGCTTTCAAGAAGCTACTGGCCATAAATAAACGACTTTATTCAAAGACATTTCAAGACTCTCAAGCTCACTCTCTAAGCGAGCGCTATCAGTTGTCAGAAAACATTAAAACGACCAAGCTGCTGGGTCCAATAATTTTGCTGAATTTGACCTGCAGTTTGCTAAGTATTCTAATAGGATTCTCATTCTTGTTTTTCTATGTGCAAGGCACAGAATCAAGCGACAAGTATGCGCAAGCAATTTTTTTGGCATTTACGCTGTTGACAGCAGGATGTGCAGCTGGCTTTCCTTTCCTGTGCATTTTCGGTCATCCAGAACTTCGCAAGAGTGCTAAACTGTTTTTCGCTTGCGTTCACAGAAGACGAACTGTAGTTCCTTATTTCGAAGATGGGCCGCGAAACGCCATTGGCCAATCACTGATCACAAGTCAGCGACATGAGCGTGAACTTCACTTTGCTACGCTTGAAGCAATGTGGAATTAATCATAATGGCTTGTCAGTCGCGGTGGAATTTTTGACGAAGAAAACGACAGAGACTATAATGTGATGTAGGAACCTGCTCACTTCCCATACTCAACTCACCATTGCGATTGTTCGCTACTGATTAGAATTTGTTGAACTTTTCAGTGCGCTTTGTGTACGCTTGGCTAATGTTTGTGTTCGACGCTTGAAGATTTATTTAAGATATGCCAAATTTAAACGGGAACCGGGAATCGAAACGTAATCATTCGACTTTATTTGCTTCGAATGCCAGTAGATTATTACACGCCGTCCATACAGTAGCTTTATTAGAGAGAAGAAATATTAATGAAAGGATATTAAAGAATAAAGCATATTTGTTTACAATTGTAACACAGATTTTTGGATAATCGGTGTACAAATGATGTATTGAAGATGTAAAACTAAAACAGATGTAATACAACACAAGAAACTGTGCATACGAAATGAAGCTGATCGAGAAATGAAGTTGATTTTTTGATGCCCGACATGTGTCGCTTGGGCGCTGATGTTGTTTATGAATTTAAGGCTCCGATTTGCGCCCAGTACTAAAATCCGCTCGTAAAGGAAAATATATTATGTTAAGGCCGAGCTCTAGCGCGCTTAGCCGAGAAGGAATTGTAATGAGTTGCTCTGAAAATATTGTTTCTAAGAGTCTGCAATGAGACAGAGTGTAAGCTTGTCTTAGCAAAAGAGTATGTCCATCATCTCAATCGTAAAGAAGTGAAGTTAATCGGAGCCCATCAAAGGTATAATTGTCATGACAACCTTCACAATTCAGCTGTGCCTTTCGATGTCTAATCATGTTCAGATATGGTGATCATTGAAGCACTATGTAAAATGATACTGGAATCATTGACAATAAAAGCTTCCGGAAGTAATCATGACCGAGACGCGGGAAAGATTGCTCACTTATCTGCATTTCATGAATGTCAATTTAGGTTCGCATGTGTGAGCATCAGCGCAACAAGCACGCAAACGAATACGCATTGAACAGCCTAAGCATTGGAGATTCATTACCTATTTGCTGCTGAGGCATATGCTTCCCTTCAGCGTTCAGCTATCATTTAACTTTAAAAAATCCTTTGTCTAAAGGTTAAGTATCAAAAAGGTGGGAAATCTACTACTATAGGTGCCATTTGATGACACGGAAGCTCGTCAGCAAACGAAGATCGAATATATTCAGTAAAAAGTATGCTGAAAAAAGTTAATGCTTTTTTTATAACGGCTGGTGAGATGTTTTTTTTGGCGCAATGGCTTTCTTATTTTTTCTTATGTGAACATTTTAGCATTCATCATTGGCAATTCTCCTTCATACAGCTTTTATTCCGAAGAGAGCAATCCCGGCCTGCCGACTCCAGTCTACATGTCTGGCATAAGTGTCTTTGTAACTTATTTCAAAATATTGAGTATATTGCGGGTCATTTAGCAAGAACTTAATATTTCGGCTCACGGACAAGGTTTCCCCTTTAAGAAAACTTGCACAAACGATAACGTTAAACTTAACGCTAAGTTATACTTGCAAGTTAAGTATTCGAGGAGGCTAGTTGTCTCCTGTACGCTCGTTTTCTGTACTGCGCCACCGCGATGAGCATGAGTTACACGAGAGGGCAACTAGTCCAAGCACGGTTTACTTTCCGATACCGATTATTTCGGAGCAGCTGGGAAAGCTGGATTGCTTAACCTCACTGCAACTCTCAATCATATTGCTTCTTCCTGAAATCAAAAATTTCAGAATGATGGGTGCATCCTGTCTTCTCTTTTTCTCCTGCGCGTGCATGATGGTGTACTGCTTCGTCAGCGAAAACAGGTCGCTTCGGCGCACACTCGTCCAACAACGCCTCATATTGAGTCTGTCTCAACACGCTCTCGAGGCACAAATTCGTCCAATGGATAGCTCTGCCGCCGAAACGCCTAATGCCGTCCCTTCGCTAATGTCTGGCTACCACCCGGCAATGGCAGCTGTGAAGAGCGAGTCGTCGATGTAAAACATTAATCCGGGAATGGTGCCACTGACCTCTATGTACGCAACAAACGGTAGAAAATTGAAGTTGCACATATAGGTTGTTCAAAAAAATCGACCTATTTTCTGTACACTTTGCTTCATTTGCACAGATGCAAGCTGCTATTGTATCTGTTTTAGTTTACGTTTCCGTGTCATCATTTTCATTGAGGTTTTCAAAAATTTGTGAGACTTTTGTAATTAAAGTGCTATGTTTCCTTTCATTCCGATATCATTGATGCTTGCTTTGTTCAGCGAAGTTATTGCATACTGCTTAATTAGGTTTACTTTTAAAGCAATAAATGTTCACTAGCAAATTTAGCGTATATTGTCGTGAGACTTCGCCTTCCGCTCTGCTAATAGATGCTGAATGAAGAGGAAGGCGAGCGCACGATTGTGTGTAGCAATATTTTTGTAATCATGCATGCTTCAAGCTTTGGTATGCTCGGCACATGCTCGGTCGGGAAGAGACAATAAGTTCCTGAACTACCGATTTTTTAGTCAGTTCGAGCTTTTCGATTTTCAATTCTGAAGCGTTAGCACGCTGAGAATGTACAAATTTTTTGAAAGATTTCATTTCGTACCTGTGGCTTAGACGCATTAGGAAGCCAGTGAGTCCCAGTAGCGATTGCCTACTCCTCCTGAAGAGGGGGAATACTAAGGAAACGCAAACTTATAATTTATTCGTTTAAACTGCTTTTTGAAAGTAGTTTCGGTTACATCATGAGTGCTTGTGTGCCTCTGAGTAGGAAAGTCAAATTGTGTCAGGAAAAGTTCAGGTTGCAGTTCGAAACGTGAATGTCAGCAGTGTAAGGTCAACTAAATCCGACAATATCGATAGCGAAAGCAAAAATGTGGTCGCAGTAGTATTCCATATTCAACGCAACAAGACGCGACATAATTTTTGTGTGCAGAGTGCATATTTTTTTGCAGTATATGAACTGAGCATGGAATGCCGGGTATCTCAGGCAATATGAAAATAAATCAGCCTTCATTATTAATTGACCAATATGGCTGAGCAAATAAGAACAGGTTCCCTAACGTCATTGCAATAGCTTCATCGAACAATGTTTGCATTAGTGATACGCGAACAAAAGAAAACATAGCAAATATCATCACAAATATCTCGCCAATTTTCGGGCAGTTTGAATGCAACTGATTAGATGAAATTGAAACACTTAAACAGCGGTGATAAGAATGAGCAGCTGTACGAACGAAATGAAAGCGATAAAGAAAGTGGATTGATTCATTGAAAGGCCCAGAAATGAAATTTGCGCAGTGACGATCGTTAAGGGTTTAAGGCTCTGCGATGGAACGCTGGCTACACTCATCCGCCGTTTGTGGCCTTCAAGTAGGCGGAAGGCGTCATACCCTAATTCATTGTGGTCACCGACGACCGGCTCATTCTAGTATCAGTCGCCTGTTCTTCGCCATACATTCGCGAAGGGGCTGCATCTGGCATTCTAGCGGCAGAACTTTCACTTTGACGAACTCGAACTTCGATAGCACTCTGAGACTGAGTCGATATGCGGCTTTGCTGGTTATGAGCGCTCCGCAACGGACTCTTCCTAGAGCAGTAGTAGCATGCCATCAAACACCCAAAGGAGAGAATCAGACAACAAGATACTCCGATGATTCTGAAATTTTCGATTATAGGAGAGGCAATGTTTTTAAAAGCGGTATCTACTTTTATACTTTTACAACTGCTCTGAAAGAATCACTGTCCATGCGGATACTTTTTCAACTTGGAATCTTCCCATGTAACACAGATCCCATGCAGCATCGCTATACAACAGACTATCGCACTCGAAACACGTGGAATTCTCGAAGATCTCATGCGCAACTCTACTTTTACTTAGCGTGTTGTTTAATGAAATCAAAGGCGCAGTTTTTCTTCAAGGGAGAAGCTTTTCTAAGAACCGAAATATTAAGCCCTAGACTAATGTCCCGTTATTGTCCACCCATTTCGAAGCAAGTTATAAAGACAATTATGCCACGCATGTAGATTGGAGTCGGTATGCCGTCTTTGAGACTAGTTAATGCCGCTTTTCTTGACGCAGCTTTGCCAATAAAGAATGCTAAAATATTCATATTCATAATATGTTAAGACGGTGATTGCACCAAAATTTCATCTTACCAGCTGTTATGAAAAAAGCATAGACTTTTTTCAGCATATTTATACTGAGCTTATTTGATCGAATTTTTGACGAGTTTTATCCTTGTCTGATGGCACCGATAATCTGATAGTAAGGCCTTAGGCTAAGGATTCTGCTGAACTTAATGAAAGCCTAACTCCTCGGCATCAAAGAGGTAGTGAATTTGTAATACTTGGACCGCTCGATGCGCATTCGATGCGGGCTTGTTGCATTGGTGCTCAAAGGGACGAATCTAATTTGCCAATTAAGATATGCAGTGACTCAGACTATTTTAAGATCTATAGAAAGGACACCCGGATAATTTGCAGATATCGCCCTCGCGATTTCCAGGCGAGAAATGAAGTTGGATAGCGGAAATATTGTTGTTCTGTACGGTGTAGATTCACATTTTTCGCGTCCTTAAACGATCACGCTGCGATCGACTGCAGCACCGTACTAAACGCTTTATACCTGACAGGCCGGGTGTACATGCTCCTACTCAGCGATCGTCAACTGACCCTCCCTCGCTAGACGACAAAAATGTAGCAACTCTCTATTCTAATACACTGTACTGCTTCTGCATTTGATTAGTACGAGTATCTTTAACTGGCGTTATAAAATTCGTGCTCTTCAACTTGAGGCGATAGGCAGAGTTTTAAACATTCCTAGTCAAACATCCATTCATCAAGTGCTACTCACGCTTTTATAGATAAAAGTTTCTAGTGTCGGAAAGTATTTCATACCAATTACTCACCTCAGATTTCAATTGCAGATCTCGTATTGTTTCCGAAGAAGATTTGTATATCGACATGAATTTCAATTTTTGACTCTTAGTATAGCTACGTGCGCTTACAATGCGGCCTTTATGCTATAATCGCGCTTATACTATGTGATATAGTAGAGTCAAAAGCGCTATTTACGAGATGAAAATCCAAACCAACTACTGCATAGATCAATGTATTAAAAATAATTTTTTGGGAAAGCTATCCATAAACTATCTGTTGAAAAAATTGCGCTTGCAGATTTTTTGCACTCATAAAGTTCTGTATTAGATTTATACTATGTTTAAAAAAGGACGCCGCCTATGATTGTAAATTAAAGTGAATAATATATCTTAAGATAGGCACTACTGATTCATTGGATGACGATCATTCGTCTGAATTTGCATGCACCAAGAAATGTGTTTTAATGTCAAATGTAACATTTGTAGAACAGCGTGATTTATTTGCCGGATGTATGAAAGCACGCAGACTCAGGTATGCTTGTGTCCGGACGAGAGCGCGAGTGACCCCAAACAGTCGTCTCTCCCACATTCTAACTACCGTATGTCCCCTAAATATCGCCAAGTGATCCTCTGCGCTACCTCGTGCACCCGCCATATAAGTTCTGCGTCCCTAATAATTAGCACACTTTACAAAGCATCACTTATTTTACAAATCTTATCTGACACCGTTGGACCGGGGTTCAACTAAAGCGAGCATTTAAACAGAAGTTGAAAAGGCAAAAGGGATTGGGGAAAATTTTCCCCTCTATTCTAATCGAACTTGACTATTTGGCAAATAGTAACTTAAACGTCAACATGTTCCATTAAATGTTACTGTGCGTTAAGTCAGATTCCTATCGCGTCTTAACGACTTGTCTTTAAGCCGAAGTTGTGTGTCGCTTGCTTAGCCACCATAGCCCATACTACGATCTACAAGTATTCGAATGTGTGTAGTTAGTTCGG